>MU217887.1:17020-33030 GCA_018584345.1 Thuja plicata | reverse complement strand
ATTTACAACATGGATATGCATGGGCTTGCTACAATGCGATGTGTCGGCAAGAAGATTACGTGGTCCTATTTCCTTTTTCCTTATACATGTAGCTTCTCTTCTTCATTGTTTTAAGGTGTCCCCTTTTTATTTGTATCTCCGTGGTGATACACTCTTCGCTCTATGGTTCCTGTTTATCTTGGCAAGAATCGACTGATTTCCCCTTTTCCATTTCCCTTGTTTTTACTGCCAAAACAAGTATTTATTGTGATTGTATTCCCATATTTCATACAGAGGTTGAGGATAATGGAGGAGGATTTTGTGTGTCATTTTCCTCGTCTCTTTCGAGGAAGACGATGAAGTTTGAGAGCTATGTAATTGCTATCACATATTTCAATAGAAGAGTTTGGACCACTCGATTCATTACCATTAGCACACCTATCCTCTATGTAGGAACTCCATTCTACCTCAAATGGAGGAACAATAGGAAGATGGAAATGGGTGGATGGTTGACTAGATTTGCTATCTTCTCAGACAAGATATAATTGTTTTATCAAGAGTTGTGGAATTGTGGAGGATTAATTACTTGTAACTGGAATATGGGTCTTTATAAAGCAGAAGGTTAGTGTTGGTCTGAGCAATTAAGTTTGCAGTAAAAATTAATTTGGAGCACCCCGAGATTTGGAGCTACCTTTCTCATGTAATGGTATTTCTTACTATTTAATTCTTACATCATTTAATGTAATATAGTGTTTTGTCATTAATAAATTTAGGCTACATTTTCCACTTGAAGTCAAATGCTCTTGTTGATACTTGTATTGTGTGAGAAAACTTCTTACAGTGAGGGAAAATCTAAATATGTAATGAATTTGTTAATGGTTCAAGCATGTGTCATACATGTGGGACAAATTAAATATACAAGTTAAAAACATACTAATATCAAACTCGTTGCCATCATGTCATAGTCCACTTTTGCTATTATAGAGAGGGTTCATGCCATAGTGCACTTTTCATCCACGAACAACTGTGTAAGGATGTAGAAATTTGGAAGGTTAAATAGGATTTTTTGGTTATATTAACCATATATATATATATATATATATATTTGTTCTACATATGAGTTCAATGAGTAGACCATTTAAAAAATGATGCAACTTTTGCTAACAATGAGCTTTCACATGATAGGTGAAGGTCTTTGCTTCGCGCCAACAATCTTGACACATTGGCGATGTCATTTTTTGTAGTGTTGTGATGTTGTGTTGGTCATGAAACATGTGGATGTTAGTTGCAATGCAAAAAAAATGTTTGTCCAGTGTTAGTTGAAATAATGTGTTGTGTAAACATGTGGGGCTTTACATTATAAGAATGTCTAGAGAAAATTTGAAAGTGTTTTTTAAAAAATATAGGGATGGATAGAATTGTTGAAGTATATTAAGTTTTCACATTGTCTCATTGATCTCATAATATTTTTGGCTTCTTTGCATCAATTTCATAAGTCTACCAAAGTTTTCCCTTTTTCGATGGAATTGGCCACGTGTAATTTGAACCATCTATGAGAAAGAATCGATGGAGAAGTGATAGATTTAAATCAACGATACATTCATTTGCAAAGATTGAAACATAAACATTATTGGACCTAGCTTGATACCTACCAACCGTATTTGTGAATAACATTGAAGGGATTTCCCACTCATTTGATTTACCACATTTATTGTAATCATTGCAGTACATGAGACTACATTTTGCTTTAGCATTTTGTCAAATATGTGTCATGGACACACTATCATATTGTCTACACACATCTTGCTATCAGAGGATTCCACAACACATCTTATTTTGGCATTTTATCAAACAAGTGGCACACATTTTTTACTCTAATTTGTTTCACGTATCTTGTTATCATAGCATTCTATGAAACTACATTTATTTTTGGCATATTATCGAACACTTTGCACACATCATCAATTCTAGCATTCTAGCAATACCCTCTAGCTATGGAACTTTCAATGACTATGTAAAATTTTTATCAACATGATTTTAATTGCGGATAATTCAATGACTATTCTAACAATTATTTCTACTCTAAGCATATCTATGTTTCTCTTGAATTTTTAGTTGCAAGTGTTTCTACAATCTATTTTTTATTTTTTTGGTATGCAATTTTCTTGGTCCTCATAGACTAATCATTTTTCCAATTCATAGTTGTGATGGGTATACCGTTTGTTGTCATCTACTGCATTGTGTTATACCTTATAATTTTCATTATTTGGTGGCCCTTCTCTAAATCTGCTATCAATCAAATATTAAAAACTTCATTCAACTATTACAAAAATTTTAAATTAGTATTCTTGAAAATACTAACATATGCTTTTCCTCTCAAGGGTCAGGCTCTCAAGATCTGATACCAATATGAAAGACAAAGGAAGACAAATACACAAAACACCAATTTTATTACTTGTAGAATCAATTATAGAACACCTCTATTTATAGAGGTTTTGGAATACTCTAGAATTTTTAACAGTCATACAAAGGCTAATACCCATGTGGCTGAGAAACATCTAGAAAATAAATACAATAGACATAATTATTTGAATGGATAGAATTCTACAATGGGAAGGTTCTAAATTAAAGGCATCATTTGACAATGCATTATGTTTTGGTGGTAGTAATTAATATATGCCAACACTATGAGCCTTTTCTTTTTGATAATGCTTCCTGCTCCCATATATTAGGAATGAATTATTTTTCCAACTTTGTAATCCAAAATCCCTATAGCCCTATTCTGCCTTTCTCAATAACTACTCTCCTTTTTTATGTGTTCATTCCCAACATGCATCAAAGAAGGAGATTTTTTCATTAATACTCCACACCCTTTGTAACTATTTTCTTCTCTTCCATATCCATCCACCATCCCATATTTTTTTTGAAATTACCTTTATATTAAAAAAAGAATCCTAATTATATTTCTAATACAATTATATAGAGTTTAAAATTTTCTTGTAATTCACATCTAACAATATATATTAAAAAAATACTTTGTTGATCACTTTTTAAAACAAAATTCTAACCATAATATGTCTAATTTATTTCTAATAATTTAATAAGGGAGGGATCACATCTTTCATGTCTAATTTATTTCTAAATAATATAATAAAGGAAGGATCACACCATGCACAAATTAATCATGTTGATATAAAGTTAGAACAAAAATATAATTTAAACTATCATTAAAATGCATCTAGCTATATCTAAGTGGTGTGTACTAGAACATCCATAATCCACCACTACCAAAGAGCTAGCCTCCTCTACCTGGGCCACATCCTCAGACTTATAAATTAACTCAACCACTAGATTTTTGCATCAAAAGGTTATTATCCATAAAACCATAATCATAAATTGAATTAAATCATATTCCTTACATGTACTTCATAAACATCAATATATGCATGTGTATAGTATCAATTCATTGTATTATATTAATGAAAATGCACGTAGGTTAACAACATGTTTAGAATTTGAATGCATATTTGACTCCAAATCATAACGTTGTCATAGTATCCATCAAGATAAACATGAAAAAATAAGCATCTCGTAATAAAGCATCAATCAAGATAACAACTCATCATCACATAGTCATAAAATATAAGGCATAACCGACGAAAAATTATAACGACTATAGTCTAAAACATAAAATCTAGAAAAGTAGGAGTTCAAAATGGTCGAGTCGTGGCAACAATTGACTAAAGAAGAAAATAATTCCTAGATTTTTGTCTAGAAAAATCTTGCACTCCTTGCAACAAAGTAGCCAAATACATTAAATATAAATTAAATTAAATTTTATAAATAAAAATATAATGAACAATATTATATTGAAATAACAAAGTCACATTAAAAAATATTTTTTTATACATAAAAATTTAAAAAAATGATATTTCATTTAAATAACAAATTCATATTATTCTTGGTCTTTTTGAGTGGCAACCTCTTAAAGTAATGCTTAATACTATATAATTCATTTCATTGACAATCTACTCTTCTATTAAAACTATCAACTTGAAGTGAGTGTATTGGAGATAACTATTTGCGTATCATGTATGTGGAATAACTTACTTGAAAAAATAGTCAACTTTCAATGCATATGCATGTCATGATTTTAATAATTCTATTTTAAAATACAAAAAAAATTAATTAGAAAGAAAATACTTATGATTGTGTGTCATAATAGAGAATGTGTCCCTTAGTAATTTTAAAAACCCTCTAAAGGCAATTATAATATTGTTGATCCAAACATAAAGTAAACAAAGATGAATTTCATGGATCAAATAGCATCAGCACAATATGAATATGATCAGATATGCATAAGTGATCTAATCAGACATAATCAATCACTACCAAATATATATGTACATGTCATACATAAAAGATCTATCTCAATAAAAAAGAATTACTTGTCAGAGATAAATTCTACTCTAATATAATTCAATTTAAAATTAAAATTTAACTATCAATTTTAATAACTACATGGGGATTACAACCTTCTCCACATGGATTTCAAGTCTCCAACCATTCCTTCATCCCTTGACTGCATCCTAAACAGTGGAAACTTTCTAGCCTTTTCAATCGCTCTAATTCGTCTAGTTTCTTTAATTTTGGACATGTTGATAGATTGAATTCTTTGAGGCATGCCATGGCTCCCTCCTCGAATTCTGGGAACTCCTCTAGTGAAGAGAAATCTGCAATTGTCAAGAAGCGAA
This sequence comes from Thuja plicata, assembly GCA_018584345.1. Lineage (NCBI taxonomy): Eukaryota > Viridiplantae > Streptophyta > Pinopsida > Cupressales > Cupressaceae > Thuja > Thuja plicata. The sequence goes on along the minus strand of MU217887.1, from coordinate 28,297 downwards.
GTTGTTGAAAGCCCTCTGACTTTCCAAACACCTTTGGAAACTCTCTGCACCTTTCATTCCCCTTTATAAACAAGCTCACTAAATTGGGCATTCTGTGCAACTCTGGATAACAACCACACTCCCACTCACACTCAGCTAACCACAATTCTCTCAAATTTCTCAACTCACACATCCAACTTGGAACTACAAACCGATGTAATGAAAGAGTTCCCAGATCTTTCATTGCTCTCATTTTCTCTGGAAGCCGCACGAGCTCCCTTACTTCATTGCGCATTTCTAGACAACGCATCTTCACCAGCTGCGCAAGAATCCCTTCTTCTATCCTCTTCAACTCCATCTCATGCTTAACTATTAACCATAGTTCCTGAAGCGCAGTCATATCCACCAAACCTCCAACCTCATGAATTCGTCCTCTTCTGTGGACAAGTGCAAGTAATGTGATCGCAGTGTTATCAAAGAGGCCAGCTTGTTTATTTCCCTTGGTATGCGATCAATTCCCCAGCCTTCTAAATGCTCAAGATTTTTAAGCTCACTAATCCATACTGGTAATGACTTACACCTTTCAGGAAAAGCAAGAAACAAGAGACTTTTCAAATGTCTAACACACTTGGGTACCTCGCTAATCTTTGTGTCCCTTAAATCCAGAACTTTCAAAAGAATCATCTTTCCGAGAGATGCGGGCAATGCAGAAATGCTTGTGTGGCTCAAATCTAGAACACGCAGTCCACTCATAGTGGTAAACAAATTTTCAGGAATATTGTAATCTCCAAATTCTGAGAAAGTGAGAGCGTACGGAGATAAAGAGGGCGGCTCTCTGAGACAGCATTCACAACATGCAGACCCCTTTTTGGGCAGTAAAACCCGACACCTGGCCGTGGAACCACTTGTAAGTGAAGACACTTCTTCAACAGAAAATATACATTTATCCTTCTTTGATATGTTTATCGCCAAATCATGGAACAGATCATGAATTTCACAATACATGGTTGAAAAATCATAGTTTTAGGTCTGCAGGCAAAGAGTCATAACTCAAGTTCAAGATCACCATGACGGGGTCAGGGACTCAGTAATTACTCTTTCCAGCTGGCGGCGCTTCATCTCCCATTCTGTTAGGGCAGTGTTGGCCAGAGATGCTGCTATCGTCTTGATAACAAGAGGTAAATTCCCACATTTCTTTACAATACTCCGACCCTCCTCTTCCATGTGCGGTGCCGCTTTGTTTCTCACACAACGTGGAAATGCATAGCTAGATGATCTGTGGACGCTCTCTACTGAAAATTCTCTGATTGATAAACTTGGCCTGCCGGGTGATAAAGATTGTAAAGTTGTGGTCACCACAAGAAACAGACAGATTGGTCTACTTTAAGGAGCTCGAATTTATGAGATGCAAAATTTGTCAGATGAAGACGGTTGGAGGGTGTTTTGTGTGCACAATAAGGCATCTTTTTCCTTCGAGATGCTCTTGAATCATTTCAGCCGCTCTCTCTTCACTTACTTCACCATCCACAATTTCCCTTCTTAAACCTATGTGGGAGGCTATATCATGTTGCAAATTCTTGAGGGAATAAGATTTAGAAACTGAGAGCCAAATAGAATGATCATAAATGAATTTGACGGCTTTGCAGACATTTTGGAGAAGAAATGTAGACCAACGACGGCGATGACTGGAACTTGTGGGTCTTCTAGCAGCGTTTTCATCCCTTCCACCTTGGATTTCTTCGAGGCAGAAGACTAGATTTCTTCGCTATTGTCGACCTTTCCGATGTTTTCCTCCAACTCCTTTAAATGTCTTTCCAGCCTCTTTTGGCACAGTCGAGGCGATCGTTGTACTGACCATTTTAAGGCAATGAGAATTCAAAGGCTTTCGAAATCAATATGGCGAGGGTAAAAAGGAAATTTAAGACACGGAACCATGAAGAAAACAACCCAAGGCTTACTCATGAGATGTGCTGAATTTGTAGCCAGAGACGAATGAAGAAGAGAGGAGGGCCGTTTTCCACTGGCGAATCGTGTCATTGCTGAATCTCCCCATTTCTTCATGTTGAGCGAAGGCAGCTGCATAACGTCCCTTGTCGAGGTACCGAAGGTCAGAAGGCTTCACATCACAGAATATGGGAATAAACAGAGCACTGGTCTCCAGCATGAGGAGGAGCTCATCTAAACACCAAGAGGACTCCGCATATCGTGGGGTGAAGATGGCGATCTGCACTCTTGTAGAATAAATCGCATCTTGTATGGCAGAGGGAATTGAATCTCCCAATTCTAATTCCATATCATCGAGAAATGTGAAAAACCCCTCTTCCTCCAGCCTGTCGTAAACAGCAAAAGGCAGAGTTTCTTTGACATCAGGACCTCGGTGGTTGATGAATGCATCATATATTATCTCACATATATGAAAATTACTGAAAGAGCGTTTCCGAGACGAGGAGAAAGACGCCACAAATTCCAAGTGCCAAAGACAGATGGAAAATATAACTTAAGATTGATCTGAACTTTGAGAATTTTTATATAATGTGTCCCATTCTCCCCTTACCAAAACAGCTGGAAATATTATTTAAATGCCCTAATTAGTCAATTATAGATTAAAAATAGATACAGACGTAATCAGTGACATAAAACGTGTGTTGTATTTTATATGTGAAGATTCTTCTCTTTCATATCGTTTTTTACTCTTCCAAAATATTATTGAAATCCAGATCTAATCGTTCTTCAGCCAAAATCCAGCTTAACGTGTCTCAATCTGAACGGATTTTCCGCAGGATTATCTTGATCAATTCGTCTTCTAGTGAAATTAAATTTTATCAATATATAAATTATTTATTTATTTATTCATTATTAAAAGTTCATATATATTTGCAGATAGTTGGGATTAATTTAATATTAATTCAGACTATCAAATGAATAATAATATAATAGTTCAATTTATACTGATTTCCAATGTTGTATTATTAGGTTTGTCTATAGTAGCAATACTATTAATCCATTGTATCCAATTTTTTCAATAGTTCAATGTTAAAATTATAAATTTTGAGAAATGATCATTGTAAAAATTAAATTAGTGTTTAGCTTATTTATGAATTTTGTCACCTTAATAAATGAATAACATATATTATCACCTCAATAAATTAATGACATATACAATAATATAATATTTTAAAATAAATGATATATGTGTATTCTTTGTTGTTCCCATGCTATTTGACTATCTTGAAAATTATGATCTTATCTTTTTCTAAAGAACTAAGCCCCACCCCCCAAACCCCCCCAAAAAAACTTGTTGCACGTTAGGAAACTTTCAATATCAAAAATTATGTAAAGTTTGGTAAAGGTTGTCAACTATTTTTAAAATGGTAAAATTAGGTAGAAAACTGTCCAAAGAAGATGGTTTATATATTATTAGTTCCTACATAGGGTCGGTATACTTATGCAATGGTCTAGTACAATTATAAACTATTAAATACTTTTGTTGACCAATACAAATAAAGTGTTTTTTAACATGCTAAATTTGTTATATAGTTTCAATATTTTTTCATATTTTTTTATTTTAAAAATTGCTAATTATTTAAAATTCTATTGGATGTGGGAAAAAATGTAAGGAGAAAAATGTTTTTTTACATTAAAAACTAACATAAAAAATTAAAAATATAGCTATTGCCATGGCTATCAAATACTCTGGCGCATTAATGAAACAAATTTTTTTGGTTTTGGAAGTCTCCAATGGTCTTTTATTTGTTCTGGAAGTCTCCATTTTTGCATCTTTCACGGATAATGTGAACATGATTGATTTTGCATTGGTTGTCGTGGATTCTGTCTTCTAGGTTTTTCCTCTGTTGTAGATAAGCGTCTCATCTATCTTATGATCACCAATATCAATAAGCTTTTGCCTTAACATTCACACTGTCAATTATTTTGTTCATATATATACAAAGAGGCCAAATTGTGGGGAGTGCCAATAGTTCTGTGGGTTCCTTCCTTGTCCATTTTTAACAACATGTTTCTCATGGGGTCTCTGGATTATGTTCCATTTGTTATACTTTTGGATATGACATATGTTGCCCTAAATCTAAGCCTCTTTATTTTATTCTTCTTGTTGAGAAAGGAGGAAACTAGGGTTCAAAGGATTTAGACATATATATGGACGAGGAGTCCATGCAACTTTCTAGGGAGCCAAATAGAGCTCTAGAAGAGAGAAATACAAGATAAGTAAGAAGATTTGTGCTAAGAGAAAATGTCATGAGAATATCAGTAGTAGTTTCCAAGCAATGGAAGAGGTTTTAGGTGGTTTTCGTGAAGCTCGTGGCCTCACCCTATGTACAAACATTTCTCTAAAATTAATTCTCTTTTTATAGAAATATTAGGTTAAAATGAATGTCAGTTTACCTAAGCGTGTCCCTCAATAGATGGGGTTTGTAAACATCAACATATGTAGGCTTGAGATCTAAGCCTCTTTCTTTTATTTAGCTTGTTGACCAGGGAGGCGTTTAAAGTTCAAAGGGATTAGACACAACTATGGAAGAGGATTCCATGCGGCTTGCTAGAGATCCAAATAGAGCTCTAGAACAGAGTAATATAGGGTAAGAAAAGAAATGTGTGCTTAGTGGAAAAGTCATGAGAATATCAACAATACTTTCCAAGCAATGACAAAGGTTTTAGGTGGTTTTTGTGGAACTTGTGGCCTCACCCTATGTACAAACAATACTCTAAAATTTATTCTTCTTTGTTTTCTAGAGAAATACTAGGTTAAAATGAATGATAGTTTAGCTAAATGTGTGACTAAAGAGATAGGATTTGTAAACATCAACATATGCAAGCTTGAGTAGATAAAATTGCATAGTGCTACCAATTTGTAATATAAGGGATTAATCTCTCTCTCTCTATTTTGTTTTCTAGATAGAGATAGACTATGATGTAGGTTTCTTGTTGTAATGGTTGTCCTTATTTCAAGTTGCAATGTGTGAACTTTTAAGAGATAAAAATATAAATTTTAGAGAGTTAACAATTACTTTTTCCTTCTTTAACTTCATATGTTGGCAATGCACCTAGAGATATGAGGGAAATGGAAGTTGAAGATCTCTTTTACAGGGTTATTAGGTTGAACTCATTTTTTATATAAGTTTTTTCCTAAACTTCTTTATGATATGAAATGCTTTTGCACTTGTATTAGTGTAGATTTATTCCAATGAGTGTATATTCCTTGAAGGATTTGCAATTATAATATATGAACTCCACGGTTATTATTATATCATGGTTTAGTCCATGTTCTAGTGAAATGATGAAAATTTATGCTTATTTTATTTCTATTGCAGACACACTTTGAAATTTCAATGGCTATGTAATTTTTTGATCAACATGCTTTTAATTGAGGATAATTCAATGACTATTCTGACATGTTTCTACTCTAATGATATCTATGTTTATCTTGAATTTTCAGTTGCAAGTGTTTCTATAGTCCATTTTAAATTTTTTTAGTATGCATGTTTGTTGGTCCTCATAGACTGATCATTTTGGCAATTCATAGTCACAATGGGTATAACTTTCATTGTCATCCAGTGCATTGTGCTACGTTTTGTAATTTTTATTTTTACTCAATGCATATGTAGTTAGTTTGTGATAATATTAAAGTAATCTTTGATTTGAATATGTAATTTTAATTGTACAAATATATTTACCTACTCAGTACTCCATATATTTAGATATATAATCAGAGCTTGGGTATTCCATAGGGAAGGCTAATACAAGTGTAGTTTTCATTGCACCAAAGGATCGACCTTTCCATGCCCAATACAACCACTAGACTTATAGAATCCATACAAGGTGGTTAGTCCCTCTTCATAAATCCCGAGGAGAGTACTGTTCATTTTCCAACAATCTCCCCTCAATGTTACCTGAGGGCATTTGAACCTATGACCAAGCTCTGATACCACTTGTTACAAGTGTGGTTGTCTTTGCACCAAAAGATCAACTATTCAATGCCTGATACAACCACTAGACTTATAGAATCCACAGAGGGCGGTTAGTCCCTTGTAACAAATCTTGAGGGGAGCACTGACCATTTGCCAACAAAGGCTTATATAGTTTTAGATACTATATTTTCTGCCTCATAGTGATTTTAGCTCAGTAATCTTAAGGCTCTGCAATGCAAAATATCTTTCTTAAATTGTTTAATAATTTTATGAATTCACAATTTGTGTGATATTGACAAAAATGAGCTCTGTCAACTAGAGTATGATTTCTTATGTAATGTTTTCCTAGGAAATTATTGCAAGTTTCATGTTTTTGACATTAGTTTTCTTGTTAATTATTTTGGTAAGGAGCTAAAAATTTACTTCTATTTTCACAACATAATAGTTTCCCATCTCTTTCCAATTCAAGGCTTTCACCTCTACCCTATGAACCAACATATTTTAATTACAACCTTGATGCAATTGTGGACATTCCAGTCAAACTAGCAAAAGTATGTCTGAAGAAGAAATATTTGATTGTGTATTTATTTTTATTGATATTTTTTAAGAATTTGAAATGAATTATTATTTATAACTTATTTAAGTTTCTAACCTTTATGTTGATGAACTATAGGATATAAATGTTAGTCCTAAGATCAGATTACTAAGGGGCAGGTGAATCGATAATGTATCAAATAATTCAACTTATTGACCTCTTGAACTTAAACCAGTATTCTCAAGGTTAACCTTAATTCCAACAAATGAATTTAATCATAAACATGCAAGTCCATCCAAAAATTTGACACATGGATTTATCTTTTCAAACCTAAATCGGGAGAAAACCACTGTGGGAATTAGTACCGCCTAGATAATGTACTCTTGTGAAGTATGCCCTGTGAGGAGCTTAACCATGTTAGGAGTTTACAACAACACTGTTAGGTGCTACCCGATTAAGGGATTTACCTTAGGCCTTTAAGGACCTTTACCTTTTTAAGAGTATCCTTCTTATAGGACTTAGAATACTTGAAAAAGTGTCACCTTGTTAGAGGATTTACAATAAAGATATGTTAGGAAATACTAGGTTAAGGGATTTAACCTACTCCAACTGTTAGGGAACAACATAAAGAATGATATGTAGAAAAACACTACCTCTGCTTGATCAGATCTACTAAAGTACATAATGTCTTCCCAACACACTTATATCTTTGTTGGCTTAATCATAACTTGCACTTTATACTGCACTTGCTCAACACACAATTAACAATAAAAAATTTCAACTTCCTCCATTATATACTTAACCGTTAAGTCCATCACCTTAATAAGGCCCTAAATTAGAATTACAAACATCCTTCTGAGATCCAACATGCCAGAAACCAAAATTAAATGTAAAAAACACATTTCTGAGATCGCTTTGGCCAATACAATGATTAATAAAAAATATTATGTCAAGGAGTCAAACATGTTTTGACCAAACACAAGCTCTCTCAAGAATCTTCTCCACACACTAGCATTAAACAATGTGATTCTGGATCATCACCTCCAATCATGAAGAAATGTCACCAGATCATGACTAACTCAACTAAATCCACCACAACCTCAACACCCATCACCGATAAAATATTTATCAATGGTCTCTCAATAACACAAACACTTTAACCTAACTCTATCTCTGCGCGTCGATCACCTATCCTTCAAACTGGTCACTCAAATGATTTGTGATCACAACTATAACATCTGAACACTCTTGACCACTATATAATGTGAATGCACCACAAGATACAACAAAGATTTGATAGGAAATTCAAATAATCTATCATCTGTCATTAACTATTCTGGTAGTCGCACTGTTAAATACTTCAACTGATCAAAACTTTCACATAAGATCACTTAACCAATAGGGTTCATGTTTTAGACATCCAAATACACACATATGTCTCTCATGAAGATAGAAATGATTGAAATTCACTATAACCCTTTATTCAACATAATTATGCTTGGCAACATAATAAGAACAAAAATTCAATAGTTGACATCAATGACAACATAATATTTGATCATCCTGTAATCAAATCTACATCATGACATCTCCAAAACTCACTTAGGATCATTGCATCAGATATGCCAAATATCTCCCCCTTTGGCATTGATGGAAACACTCTCTTCCTCTTTCAAACATGATACATAATTTTTCCACTTCTTTATTTCCCCTATTCTGCAATTAATTCCCCTTTCACTGAACTTCTCCTCCTTTTCCATATACACATTCTCCCCCTTTGACAACAATGCCAAAGGCATCAAACATACTTGATATCTACTCTACTGTACCTAACTAACCAAAACACATTAGTACATAGAATTTTCTCCCTAATAAGTGGCCCCAAAAAATCAATCCAAACATAAAGATAGTCATTAAATACACTTGGATTGATGCAAATACGTCTTGTTTTAATTCAAATTAGATAGGGGAATGACCCCCAACCTACCTCTTAGGTACTAAAATGTATCCTTAGGCAGTGATTTAGTGAAAATATCAGCAACCTATTCCTTACTTGGTGCATACTCCAACCTTACTTCCTTTTCCTATACATGCTCTCTAAGGAAATTATAGTTGATAGCTATATGTTTAGTCTTAGAGTGCATTACCAAATTCTTTGAGATAATAATAGCACTTGTATTGTCACAATCGATAACCACTGGTTCAATTACCTTCTCTTGTATTCCTTTTAAAATTTTCTTGATCCATACTACCTGAGTACAATTAATTGTAGAAGCAACATACTCAGCTTCAGTTGTTGATTAATATATATAGTTCTTCTTCTTGGTTGTCCAAGATAGAATCTTGTCTTCGAGAAAGAATGCACCTCCACTTGTGCTCTTTTAATCATCAACATTACCTACCCAATAAGGATCAGTAAACACATTCAAAGAGAAATCACCTTTATGTCCATACCAAATACCATAATCTTCAGTCCCCTTAAGATATTTGAGGATTCTCTTCATCACAACCAAATGAGATTCCTTAGGATTATAAGACATTTTGGCCACTAATCCAACTACCTGTGCTATGTTTGGTCTTCTTTGTAGCACATACTATAGCTTATCGATCCTGGACCTGTAAAGTGTCTTGTCCACCTCTTTAGAATCATCTTCCTTTGACAGTTTGCAACAAGTTACCATAGGGGTACCAACCGATTTTGAGTCTTATAACCCAAATGTCTTCAATATTTCCCTTACATATTTAGACTGGCTTATGTAGATGCCATCTTTCATCTGTTGAACTTGCAATCCAACGAAGAATTTAATCTCACTGATCATAGACATCTTGAATTATTTCCTCATTTAATCTGAAAATGACCTGGTCATCTCCTCATTTCCACCAAAATTGATATCATCTACAAATATTTGTGTGATTAGTAACCTGCTATCTTTCTCTGTATTTAAATATACATTACTATTATCACTTTTCCTAATGAAACCAATATGAATCACATATGAGTGCAATCATCATACCATTCCCTAAGTGCTTTTTTAAACCCAGACAAAGATTTCTGTAATTTATACACCATGTTCTTACCTTCTGAATTAGAAAATCCTTTAGGTTATTTGATGTATGTTAGAGTATTATTACTCTATGCTTAAGCTTATCTTAGGTGCATTATTAATTAATTCTTAATTAATAATGTGCAGCCTAGTTTTTGCCTTTAGGGTTTCTATCTCACCTTTATAAGGTTGAGCGTTGTACTTTTCATTTAATTAACTATTGCATTTTTCTCACATTTCGAGAGCAATATTCTTCTCTATCTTTTCTTCTCTTGTGACAGGTTTTTTGGCAAACAGAGGTTATTGGGTTGCTGTGAAGTTGGATTTACCAACTTCTACATGGTATCAGAGCTCAGAGCTGTGGCCGCCTGTTCCTAATTTGAAGATTTTTTAGAGTTTCAAGGGTTTCATCTTTCAGCCGTAGTTTTTGGTTGAATCTGGAAAAAAAAAAAATTTTAGAGGCATCTTGGGCCAAAACAGACCTCTCCAATGGATTCAGAGGATCAATCTGGTGAATTTTGATATAAAATTTGAACTATTTGGCCTCCAGAGCATCTGGGAAAAAAAATTTCCCTTCTAGGGCCGTACGGCACAAACTTCGAGAAAAAAAAATGTAAAAAAAATTAAAAAACATGCATTTTTTAGGGCTTCTGGGGTGCGCCACCACCGCGCCACCCCGTCGTCGCCTCAGCCGGCCTGGCCTAGCCCGCGCCCGGCCCTCCCACCGGCGCGCCGCCCACCGGCCGCCGCAGCAACACCGGTGGTGCTCCGTAGCGGAGCCACCCACTGGCCGCTGCCACGCCACCGGTCGGCCACCGGCTGCTGCGCCAGGTACTGACCCGTAGCCCCTCTGCGTAGGCTGAAGTCACCAGTGACGTCAGCAGCCGGTAAAATACTTTTCTAGCAAGTTTCAAAATTTCCTGACTATTTTTGAATTTTCCGACCGCCGTTTAATTTTTTTGGGATGATGTCATGATGACGTCAGCGACGGGCCCATGACGGTCATACGGCCGTCAACTTTTTTGCCGTGACTGGTTTTTTCCAGAGTACTCTTTGTTTGGACCTCCTGTCACATTTTTGGCCATAACTTGGACATACGGTGTCTGTTTTCGCAAAATGAAATATCGCCGGAAAGGTGTTTCTGAGCCTGTCGGCTTGGTGTAGGTCTCATTTCTTAATCATTCCATTTGCTACTAGTTTTTGTGCCTCAAATTCAAGGTACACAAATTTTTCATTCTAAAGCATTTCTTGCTCTCTCTTTCCTTCAAGCTTTCAGAATTGCACTGGATTTGGGTTTTATCAATTGTAGGGGGTGTTCTTTCTTGATTTTCTGTCATATATCTCAAAAAAACAATACATTGTATCACATAAAACAAAACCCCTTCTGCATCTTCTGTCTAGTTCTGAAAGAAAACTTAATTCAAAAATCAGTCCAAGTACAGGGCACTATGGCAGACACATCTTCTGTTGAGCTTCTCACTCCACACAATTACCATGTGTGGAAGCCATGAATGACCTGACTCCTCATGTCACGAGGTTTATGGTCATGCCTGGATACAGTGCAGCCAGTTCTTCAGAGGCCTTATGAGGCTCTTATGCACAGGAATAGGATGGATGAGGAAATGGGCCTTATTGCCTTGAATATTTCAGATGGGTTGTTTTTCCACGTGGATGGCTTGACTACACCCAGGGATATGTGGGACAAGTTCTCCACCTTGTTTGGCACCATGGATCAGTTCAGGATTCTCCAGATAGATGCAGAGTTCACCTCCTTGGCACCTGACTCATTCACCAG
>MU217887.1:0-15156 GCA_018584345.1 Thuja plicata | reverse complement strand
TTAACTATTGCATTTTTCTCACATTTCGAGAGCAATATTCTTCTCTATCTTTTCTTCTCTTGTGACAGGTTTTTTGGCAAACAGAGGTTATTGGGTTGCTGTGAAGTTGGATTTACCAACTTCTACAATGTATACTTCTTCTTCAAAAACATGATTAAGCTTAACAACTTTGCATAACATCCTATTATCATCTTTCATGATCAGACATGGTATGTAATTCAAATAATTATGTGTAATATTATTGGTTCCCAATATACCTTTAAAGTAGTCTGCAGTAGCATTGCCAGAAACCTCCACCCTATCATTGTTGAAAATCTTTAAATCAAATATTTTAACAACCCTACACTCATTTGTGGTGGTGTGGAAGAACTTGGTGTTTGCATCCCTTCCTTAACCCAACATTGTCTTGATTTATCCCACCAATATAGTTCTTCTCATTTGACCATTTAAGAAATTTCTTCTTTTAGCTTCTTTTCCTTGTTGTATTCCTCTTTAAACATGCCATTCTGAATAATCTTATCAACGAGTATTTCCAACTCCTAATCAATTTTAAGATTCTATGAGAAAATGTTCTTGAAGACATTTTTATTCTAATATTTAAATTTTCCCTTGATATCTTGTAGTTTTTAATGAATTTTAAAGCTAATTGATCCACCAAATTTGGTCAACTTCCACCATAGTTACAATAATCATGAAATCAGGTTCCTATCTTTGTACCACATATTTTCAATTTTTAAGCGCAAATTTATGTTATAAACATTTCCCCCAATATCTAATTTGATTAGAAACTAGAAAGTGGTCTGAAATAGAACATGGAGTATTTTTACCCTTAACGTGAGGTTATCTTGCAACAATTCTGGGGAAACAAGGAAATGGTCCAGTCTTTCAGAGATGTTTAAGAAATCTATATTATAATTAGTCCAAGTATAAACAAAATTTTATAAATGGATGTCCATTAACCATGAGTTATACAATTTTTTTTGGAAATCTATCATTCCTTGGTTTACCCGATGATTGCCATCAAGCTTCTCCAAGTTTTCCAAGATCAAATTTTGATGGGGAGGTTCTATCTCTGAGTCATCTTAACTCCTTCCTAGGTCTCCTCTCTATATCTACTAGGGCTTCTTCTCTAACCCTAAACTAAGGGTAGAACAATTGGTTCTCTTTCCCCTAACTCCAACAACCTTGCTACCAACAATAGTTCACACTTCACCAAACCTAAAAGGGTAGATTCCACCTAAATTAAAAAAATCCTTCATAGACACTTTGCAGGGTAGGATTCACAATCAATCTTTCCTATTGAATCTATTATTCAATTTTTAGAGCCATAGTTCCATCATCTATCCAGAGAGTTCCTTATTTCAAGGGGTAGGGCTAGTGATTCCTTGTAGCCCTAATTAGGCTCCTAAATCCCATTAACTCTTAAAATTCACAAGCAATCCCCCAAATTGATCTTGGATATAGATACCCTTTTTGAAAACTTTAAATATTTCTAGGGTGAGTGTATCCCAAACTATCCGTACAGCACTTCAAAACCCTTTGAGATAGAGTCCTTAAAAATAGGGCTAATTGATGCAAAACACCATAAAAATAGATGAGATTGATTCATCGACCTCCACCATTTCTACCATGGTCTCATCGAATCCTAAATACTAGTCTTCATACATTGGATTATATTATTCAATCCAACCTTGCATATAATCAAAGTCTATTATAGTCTTGCTCCTAGCTGGGCACTAGAAGTCTCACCTAGGGAAAGGCTTTAGAAATAGCCAAAATCATTTGAAGAACCTGTAAAAAAGGTAAATTAATGTATAGAGGGTTCAATTTCCATACTCCATGGCCCATAAATATCCAATGGAGGATGCTCACAGTGGAACCATATTTACAAGGTAGACTCCTTCACTGGCAGGGAACAGTCCAGTAAGGAATCAATTACATACAAGCACCCAAAACTTAATCAAAACCTATAATAAATAATTTTCAATAAATAAAATAGCTACATTTATCAATAAAACAAAAAAAAACCATAGAGTTCAATCTATTTACAATGCTTGTTAACTAAAATATAAAAAACTGTGATAGTACAGTAACTGAAACTCTTTTATTGCTTGGAAAATGTAACCAGAAAAGGTCCAACTTTCGTTCAAGGAAATTGAAGTCATTAAATAGGTTTATTCAATCTAGGAATAATATTTAAACTGACCCATAACTGCATTTGGACACAAAGAAACTTTTTATCAAATGTTGTCAAGCAACATTTGAAAGTTGCAAAAGTTCCTCAAGCAATATTTTGCACTTTTTACAACTTTTGCTCTTCCAATGTTCTAACCCTATGAGTGGGTTCCATAAGGTCAAAAACCATGTCCTAAGACTTAATACACCCCAAAAAATTTCATCCAAGCATCTTGATTCCCAAAAAACATGTTTTGTTCTATTTTGTCCATCAGGACATTACAAAGGTCACTTAGACCAAAAAGCACAAAGCACAACACAAAATTCTCCTAAAACATTTTAATCCAATTGTAAGCTTTCCTTACGTGAACCTGCACCATGCTTCCCCTGGATAAATAAGTCAAGTTACACCTGGAGTGAGTAATGCAAGATCTATTCCCAAATTCTTGAACTCCAATTATGCAACTGATGTATCCTTTGTCTTAGGAAGATGTTTCCACTTGATGATATGTTCCATATACTTACCATGTCTGGTCTTCTTTTTTATTCTGAACTCTAGTACCCTCTATGCTTGTAGCTTGTTCATAGTTGTTAAGGAGACATCCATTGTAATCTTTTACATATCACTAACTTAATCTTTATCTCTGCTGGAAGTGGACCTTTGTATCCAACTAAGTCATGAACATTGAATACTAGTGAGATTGCCAACTCTGGAGGTAGATCAATTTTGTATGCATTTTCTCCATACTTGGCTAATATTTTGCCTAGACCTATCATTTTTGTTTGCAAATTTCTAGGTATGCCTTTCTTCAACAGAGCCTTATTCAGATGTATCATCATTACATCGCCCACTTCCAAGTGCAACTCCTTTTCTTTGCATCCACTTTGGCTTTTAATCTCTATTTTTCCTATGTGAGTGTATATTTTACTTCATCATGTACTTCCTTCATTGATTGGGCAAAGTCTGTAGCATGCCCACTCTTTACCTCCACGCTTCCCAAGTCTCTAAGCTTATGAACTCTTCTAGGGTGAGTACCATAGACTACTAAAAAATGACTTTTTCTAGTGGTCCTATTGACACTATCAATTTAAGGAAACTCTGCCTATGGTAGAATTGATCCCACATGTGTCCATAGTAATTTGTTAAGTGTTTTAGAAGGTTCTCTAAGAACCTATTTATGAGCTCTATTTGGTCATCTTTCTAGGGGTGATAAGATGGCCCAAATGACAGATTAGTTCCTAGCCTCTTCTATAATGTCTTCTTGAAATTCCACATGAATTTGACATCTCTATCTGAGACTATACTAAGAGGTAACCCATGAATTATTACAACTTATCTAAAAATAAATTGAGCTATGTAGCTTGCATCATGTGTAGTTTTGCATGGAATAAAGTGGCTCATCTTGCTGAAGCTATGTACAACTACAAAAATGCTATCCATTCTAGTGCTTGTCCTTGGTAGTCCAAAAATGAAGTCCATACTAATACATTCCCATGGCCTACTGGGAACGGGTAATGGGTGATATAAACCAGCATTGGAAGTCATATCTTTAGCTCTTTGACATACTATACATTATTCTACATACTTTCTGACATCTCTCTACACCCTTGGCCAATAGTAGAACCTCTAAACCAATTCAAGGGTCTTATTGAGTCCAAAATGGCCACTAAGACTCCCATTTTGTTTTTATTGTATAAGATTCTCTCTCATAGATCCCTTAGGCACAGACAATTATAGTCCTCTAAAAAAAAACCCATTTTTCAATGTGTAATCTGCAAACTAGCCATAGAAGTGATTGTTGAACTCCATACAAAGCTTATATGCCTCTGAGAAGTCTTCAACTTCTTTACAAAGATCCTTAAATATTTTCACTCCAATGCTTTGTAACTGCACCTCTTGAATAGTGAGTAGTCTTCAACTCAATGCATCAACAACCTTGTTCATTTGCCCCTTTGTATGCTTTATGGTAAAGGTATAAGCTTCCAAAAACTCCATCCACTTAAGATGTCAATTTCTTAACTTCTCTTTGGTATTGATGTAACTCAAAGCTTGGTTATCAGTGAATACTACAAACTCTTTGGGTAGGAGATAGTATCTCCATTTCCTAAGGGATTGAACTATGGAATAGAGTTTTGGGTCATAAGATGAATATTTATTCTTGGTCTCATTTAAATTTTCACTATAAAAGTCTACCGGTCTACCCTCTTGTGTTAAAACAACTCCCATTGCTATGCCACAAGCATCACACTCTAGGGTAAACAATTTATCAAAGCTTGGTAACACAAGAATGGGTTGGGTGGCTACTTGTTGTTTCAATATCTTAAACCACTTATTGACTTCTTTAGTTAGTATCAACTTAGTCTTCAACCCACCCTTTGTAGTATCTAAAAAAAGAGAACAAATGGTACTAAAACCTCTGATAAAATTCCTATAAAAATTGGGCAGGCCCATGAAAAATTCTTACTCCAGTACCAGATGTGGTAGTAGGTCAATTGAGTATAGCCTCCACCTTGATAGAATCCATCTTTAAAGTTCCTTGTGAGACCACAAATCCAAGATATACCAATTCTTGTTTCAGAAACTCACACTTCTCCAAGTTGATAGCTAACTGCTCCTCTACCAATCTCTTCAATACAATCTTCACATGCTCAAGGTGCCACACCAAGATAATGCATTAGGTCCTTAATCTATGGGATTAGAAATCAATATTTTATATTTATTATATTTATAGCTCTAGAATCTATGCATAACCTCCACTACAAAGGGACCTATGCTCTTCTTTATAACCACTTGATCCAATCACTCTTGCACTTGTCTATCTATCTCCTTATTCTTCTCAGGGGTCATTTTATAGGTTGCCTTATTGGGAAATGATGCACCTAGAATGAAGTCAATTTGATAACTTATTGATCTTTGTGGTGGTAATAATGATGTTGATCCATCACTAACAATGTACTTAAACTGCTCCAAAATTTCTTGTATCTCCTTAGGTAAAGGTGTTGGTTCTTCTATCTTTTCCTCTTTGGGCTTCATCATGACTGCATCACACTCTTCATCTTCTCTCTGAAGATCTTGTAGGAAGTATTCACTCCTTCACTGCATAGCCTTCACTCCTTCATCAAAGATTGGATTTAATATGTCACACCATCCTTTTGAAAAGAATAGGAATTATTCTCTCCATTATGCATGGATGTCCTATCAAACTGACATGGTCTTCCCAAAAGAATATGGCAAGAATCCATAGGAAGTATATCACAAAGAATCTTTTCATTGTAGCCCCATATTCCAAATTCAATCTAGGCTTGTTCATTCATTGGGACATGTTGTCCCCTATTCAACCATGTCACCCTTTAAGTATGGTCATGTGATATCCTAGTCACTCCAAGTTTGTTCACTACTTCTTTAGAGATTATGTTGTCAGTTAACCCTGAGTCAATGATCACCTTGCACACCTTACCAAGTATCTTTCACTTCACCTTAAAAAGTGATCTTCTCTTCTTAGGTTCTTCTTTAACTAGTTCCTTTATTAGGACTCTCCTTATCATTATATTCTCCCCACTCTTTGAATCAAGATTGATCTCATGAGACCTAACACTACTTGCATCTTCTTGCACATAGTTAACTCTTCTCTCTAATTATGAAGATATTGCTTTGTAAGGATACTTATATGAAGGGTGTCCAAATTGGTGGCAGTTATAAAATTTCATGTTTACACCTTTATTGGATCCTCCACCAAATCTTCCTCTACCACCACTGTTATGACCTCTTCCTCATCCATAACAACCTCTTCTACTGGTCTCACTACTTTTCTCTATCAATTTTGTCTCTCCTTGGGGTCTTGAATCATTACCCCTACCACCATTGATGCCCCTACGACCTCTTGAGTCTCTACCTCTTCCTCTTCCTCTACAAGTGGCTTCATACTTCTTCTTTCTCTTTTCCTCAACTTTAAGAGTGAATTGGTAACACCTCTGCATAGTGGTAGGTGTCAATAGACTTATTTCCTCTCGTATGCTCCATTTTAACCCATTTAAGTAACATGCCACTTTTATGCTCTTATCCTCTATCACCTCATATCTCAAACATAGTTTATAAAACTCCTCTATATAGGCACTGACCTCTAAATCTCTTTGTCTTAGATTTTGCCTCTTCTTATGGAATTGTATCTCATAGTCCTTGGGGATGTAGGTTTCTCTAATATTTTCAACCATAACTTTCCAAGTGGAGATTTTATTCTTTGCTTCCTTTAGTCTTTCATCATGCACAAACTTCCACCATGTGAGAGAAATCCCTCTCAATCTAATCTTCGCCACTTTCACCTTTTGAGCTTCTATCACACTCTCACATTCAAAGTGGTTTTCTAAACCTTCTATCCATTCCATTACCACCTCTAGCTCCATTTTCCAATGAACAAGGGTACACCTTCTAATTTTTTTCCACCCATGGCTTTGAGGGCCCTAAGGAATGTCTCTTCTTGTAGTACTGGATCAAGCTCTAGAATTTCATCCTCTGCTACCATTGACTTCCCTTTGCCTTCTTTTTTTTTCACCTTCTCACTCACTTCTTTTGTCCTAGTTTTCATTTCATCAAGAAAAGTTTCCATTCTTGGTATTTGTTCTCTTAGGTGTCTATTCTCTTCCTCTCGTTCATCCATTTTATTTTCCAACTCTACGTTGGTCACCATTGTCGATTCACCCACTGATTCAAGGTAAATCATATACCTTCCTAGCCCAAATCTTTCAGGGCTCTGATACAAATCTAATGGGTAGGTTCTATCACCGAGTCAACTTAAATCTTTCCTAGGTCTCTCCTCTAGACCTACTAGGGCTTCTTCTCCAACCCTAACCTAAGCGTAGAACACTTGGTTCTATTTCCCCTATTTCTAAAAACCTCACTACCAACAAGATTTCACACTTCCTTGAACCTACAAAGGTAGATTCCACCAAACTTACACAAGTCCTTCATAGAAACTTTGCAGGGTAGGATTCAAGCTCATTCCTTCCTATTGAGTCCATTCTTCAAGGTTTAGAGCCATAGTTTCATCATCCATCCACTGAGTTCCATATTTCAAGGGGTAGGGTTAGTGATTCCTTGTATCCCTAATCAAGCTCCTAAATGCCATTAACTCTTAAAATTCACAAGAAAGCCCCCAAAATGATCTTGAATCTAGATACCCTTTTGGAAAACTTTAAATATTTTTGGGGTGAGGGGATCCCAAAGTGTCCGTACAATACTTCAAAACCCTTTGAGACAGAGTCCTTAAAAATAAAGCTAATAGGGCTAATTGATGCAAAACACCACAAAAATAGATGAGATGGATTCATCAACCTCCGCCATTACTAAAAAGGTCTCATAAACTCCTAAAGACTACTCTTCTTGCATTGGATCAGAATATTCAATCCAACCTTGCATAAAATCAAAGTTTGTTATAGTCTTTCTCCTATTCGGGCACTATCAGTCTCGCCTAGGAAAAGGATGTAGAAATAGCCAAAATCATTTATAGAACCTATAAAAAAGGGAAAATAATGTACAAAGGGTTCACTTAACATCCCCTATGGGAAATAAGGATCCAATAGAGGACGCTCATAGTGGAACCATATTTACAATCCTTCACTAACAGGGAACATTCTAGTAAGGAATCAATTACATACAAGCACCCAAAACTTAATAAAAACCTATACTAAACACTTGAAAAGAAAGGAAATAACTACATGTATCTATACAACACACAAAACTAGAGAGCTCAATCCATTTACAATGCTTGTTAACTTAAATGTAAAAAACTGTGACAGTACAGTAATTGTAACTCTTCTATTGCTTGGAAAATGTAACCAGAAAAAGTCAAACCTTCATAGAAGGCCATGGAATTCCTTAAATAGGTTTCTTCTAACTAGGTAAACCATTCAAACTGACCCATAACTGCATTTGTACAAAAATATTTTTTTTAGCAAATGCTGTCGAGAACCATTTGAAACTTGCAAATGTTGCTCAAGCAACATTTTCCACTTTTTACAACTTTTGCTCTTCCAATGTTCTAACCCCATGAGTGGGTTCCATAAGGTCAAAAACCATTTCCTAAGACTTAATACGCCTTAAAAAATGTCCATCTAGCATTTTGATTGCCAAAAAACATTCTTTGCCCCATTTTGCCCATCAAGACATTACAAAGGTCACTTGGACCAAAACGCATACAACAGAACACAAGATTCTCCTAAAACATTTCAATCCAATCCTAATATTTCCTAAACAACCCTATCAACACCCTAGACCACTTTATGGACTTTACAAATGAAATTTAGGGCTCCATCCTTAGGTTCTCCTACACAAAATTCAAGTCTCCCCCTAGAATCATTTCTTGCTTCTCAATAGATTGATGAAATCTGATACCTAGAGCTAGGTTATTTTTTGCCTTCAATATTGATAGGATTATATATGCAGACACCAATAAATTCTAGATTCAAGGAAATACTAAATGTCTTTACAACCATCAAATTTAAGTGCACCTCAAGTAATTTAACTGATAACAGTTTTTGCCACATTATATCAATTCCATTTGCCAAACCATTAGAAGATACAAATCTAACCATCCAACCTTTGAAATATGAAGATAATTGGTCCCCATCTATCTTTGACAGTCTTGTTTCTTGAAAAAATTCCATATCACTAGTAAAAATCTATAATTGATGCTTTAGAAAGAATTTCTTATTAGGATCCCAAAGGCCCCTAAATTCCATGATAGTACCTCATTGTTTCCCAAGGTAGGTCCTATGCCCCTTGGTGCTTTCAATAAATTTTATGATGTTGGTAAACTTCTTCTCCTTAGCCTCTTGTTCCCTTATCTCTTTGTGAGATTTCATCCCTTTATGTATTTTTCTCTTCTCGGGCTTTGAATCTACCTTCTTTGTACTTTTCTGCATAATGTATCTTTCATCGATGATATCCAATTTATCCTTATATTTTTCCTCTTCTGTGTCTTCTTCTTCAAGATTGAATTCAGAGGCATCATGATCATTAGGCTTATTCTCTAGGGTAGTGTTGATCGTCAAGATAGATTGAGGGGAAAATTTCCTTGGTGTCTCTGGAAAATCATATTTCAATGTGTCTTATGAATTGGCTTGTTGTTTAACGATTGATCACCGCACCTTCTTAGTCTTTGGCTTATGTGGGCTAATAATATGCATCATACTAGTAAGATCATTTTGCTTTCTTTGGATAAGGTGTGTTTACCCAAGAAATCCACTAGTGATGGTATTATTGATTTAGGTCTTCATAATAAAGCCTTTGTGACCAAACTTCTATGTATAATGTATAAGTCTCCCCATTTGAAATGGACTTTAAATTATTGACAGCTAAATATTTAGATTTTAATGAGAGGGATAGGATCTTCACAATCTTTAATTTTCCAAAGGGTTCTAAGATTTGGGATTTTATGGTTTCTTGTCAGGATGTCACTCTTCCTCGCCTCTCTTGGCTAGTGCATCATTGTCAAAAAGATAAATTTTGGGATGATGCTTGGAATGGTTATTCTCCCATGAATTAGATTTGTGATTGGTCTCATCTGGAGGGTTTCCTTAAAATTATTTGGGGCTACTCGACTGTTGACTATTTTTTCCTTGTTCTTTCTCACTCCTACCCTTTTGTTGGGTGGAATTCCATTGATTCATTAGATATTCCTATAGATTCTTCTTTGATTGATTCCACTACTACACGAAGGGGTATTTTAAGATATTTATTTAAGACAAAACACCCATGCATTTTCATTTACACCATAAGAGGCAGAAGAAGGCGGGAGGATGAGGCAGAGACGGGAAGTAAATTTTTGGAGGAAAAGAAGGGGATTTCTTTATTCTTCTCGTGAACTAAGACAAAGGCATAACCGATTATGTGCTTACCTTCTCTAATTCAATTTACCATTATTTATGTACTTTTTTTTTTATCTGTATTCTATATTGCAGAATTGAGATCCTCCTTTTGCAGGGAAAGATGAATGAGCGTAGATTGCATCCACTCAAAATTTGCATGTAGTGTGTGCCAGAACCTGAGCCATAAGAAGGAGCCTAAGAAACTAAGCCACTCTTTCCCTCTAAGCTAACAGGCCCACCTTTGGAGTAACAGGAGCACTAGGCGAGCGAGTAAGGTAAGTCAATATTTGTTTCCCCTTCGAAACCGATACCTTCCCATGACAATTTTCCAATCTTAATCTATGAAAAAAGAATTCACCATTATTAACCTATTCCCCTGCTATGAAAACATTAATGAAGTGTTACTTTTTTTTTTTTTGGAGCGTTGATCACTTCCGCTCAAAACTTATAGTGTCATGGGGAAAACCTAACAAAACAAGTGGACGTGCTTTCCAGAGGAAGCATCTGATGTCAAAGATGTGAGAAAGTATATTTGGTAGGTGAAGTAAACCCAAATGCAAATAAACCATATATTGCAGAATTGAAATCTAAAACTAAGGCCCTATATCTCAAGGCTTGTAGGATAAGAAGAAATTTACATGGAATCATTTAACAATCACATACTACCTATTAACACTACGGCTTTCAAGCCTTTAAAAGCTAGCTTTCAAATATGCTTCTTAAGTACTTAGGGATCAATGATTTTCTCTTTTTTTCCTATCTCTAGGCTCTATTGGTATTTAAAAATGTTTATGCTTTGAAAGCTACCAATATACCTTGAGATTGATTTTAAGAATGATAAGCTTCAAATATGGAAAGATCTTTAAGGTAACTGGACCATCATCTATTTGTTGCCCACTCGTCATATATGTGCTACGGATTGATTATGAATTTAAATTAAAGATGTTTAATCTAAACCAAACCATTGAAAATCACATTTGAAGATCATTTATTTAGGATATAAGACTACCTCGACGAAAGACGACAGATATATCGTGACACACAAAGTATTTCCTAAAATAATAAATAATATTCGGCATTTCCATAACATTTCCCTTGTGTATCATCCACAGTGGAAGAATGGGACACATATTATATAAAAATTAAAATAGCATCTCCTCTCTGGATTTAGTCTACGAAAATGTTAAACCTATAGTCCATTCTGTGGGCTCTTTTGCGTGCCACTTGTCAGTTATTACTCGTGGAATAGTACAAAAATGAGATGGTTTTTCTTGCAATTTACGCCATTTGGATGGGCTGTTCTAGGTTAGACTGTTAACGAGTCACCATGTAATCAGACCACTTGCCATGTGAGCTCTTAAATGAAGTCTCAAATCTTGCCAGAACCTTGTTAGATTGGTTTTCTTGCCTTTAAGGCTCGGTGTGAGTTATATTTTTCATTTTTCTTTGGCTCATAGAGAACTTCATGGCGTCTTTCTCCTTATCTCACAAACAATCTTTCTCTGTTTTTCTGAGGGAAACGCCCGCTGCATCTCAAAAAGTATACGATGCATTCATCAACCACCGAGGCCCTGACGTCAAAGATATTCTCGCTTTTGCACTTTACGATTCGCTGGAGGAAAAGGGATTTCGTACATTTCTTGATGATCAAGAATTACAATTGGGAGATTCAATTGAGTCTTCCATACGAAATGCCATTTACTCTTCCAGAGTGCAGGTCGCCATATTCTCGCCACGTTACGCGGAGTCCTCTTGGTGTTTAGACGAGCTCCTCCTCATGCTGGAAACCAAGGCTCGCTTTGTTCCCGTGTTTTGTGATGTCAAGCCGTTTGAACTTCGCTATCCTCACAAGGGAGTTTATGCGCCTGCATTCGTCGAACATGAAGAAAGCGGGAGATTCAGCAAGGAGAGGCTTGACCAGTGGAAATCAGTCCTCCACTCTTCTTCACTCATCTCTGGCTACGAATTCTCCACATCTCATGAGTAAGGCTTAAGTTGTTTCTGCCGTTTAGTTCTTCCTATTCTGTTTTACCCTATCCAACACTTTTGAATTCACATTACCATAAAATTATCAGTCATGTCGAGATGCTGTGTTCGAAGATTGCTTTGGTTGTGCAACAAGAGGTTGCGAAGACATCTAAGGAAGTTGGGAAACATCAGAAAGATGTTCATACGGCGTCAACAAGTAGATCGGTGCAGGCGAAGAAGTCAAGTCTTCTGCCCAGAGATTCACATCCAGTGGGCATTGACTCCAAAGTTCAAGGCATAAAAAGGCTTCTAGAAGACCCACAAGTTCCAGTCATAGCCGTCGTTGGTATGGGCGGCTCTGGGAAGACATTTCTACTTTAAAATCTCTACAAAGCCGTCAAGTCCAAGTATGTCTATTCTGTTTGGCTCTCGATTTTAAAATCTTATTCTCTCAAGAATTTGCAACGTGATATAGCCTCCCACATAGGTTTAAATAGTGAAATTGTGAGTGAAGAGAGAGCGGCTGAATTGATTCATGACGGTCTCCAAGGGCAAAGATGTCTTATTGTGCTGGATGATCTCTGGACAATCTCAACTGAAAATAATCTGATTGATAAACTTGGTCTGCCTGCTGACAAAGATTGTAAAGTTGTGGTCACAACAAGAAATAGGCAGGTTGCTCTAAATTCTTGTGCTCGAATTTATGAGATGAAAAATTTGTCAGATGAAGATAGTTGGAGGCTGTTTTGTATCTATGCATTTCCAAATTGTGTGGGAAATAGAGCGCCACAGCATCTGGAAGAGGAGGGTAGGAAGATTGTAAAGCAATGTGGAAATTTACCTCTGGCTATCAAAACGTCAGCAGCATCTCTGGCAAACTCCACTCTTCTCAGCAAATGGGAGTTGAAGCGCCGTCAGCTGGAAAGAGTGGTTACTCCCATTGGTGACCCTGACCACCTTTCTGTCATGGAGATATTGAAACTGAGTTATGACTCTTGCCTGCACACCTTAAACCGTGTTTTGCATATCTTTCCTTCTTTCCCGAGGATTAGGAGATAGATCCTGTGTACTTGATAAACCTGTGGGTGGCGGAGGGATTCGTCCCAGCAGGAGAGGAGCAGTTGGATATGGGTTGGGACTGGTTGGATCAACTTGCCCATCTTTGTTTGCTTCAACTATGTGAGGAAATTAGGTACCGAGATTTCACAATAAGATACTGTAAAATTCATGACTTGTTGCATGATTTGGCCATGCACATATCAAGAGAAGATAAATGTATTTTTTCTATTGAAGAAATGTCTTCACAATATACAAGTGGTGTCAGTGGGTGGCGTCGGGTTTTATTGGCAAGAAAGATCTGGAAGATTTGGCCATCTTAGATAACCGTCCTGATTATCTTCGTACGCTCTCACTGTATTTTAATTGGGACATTACAAGCATTCAAGAAAGCTTGTTTACCAGTATGAGAGGGCTGCGCGTTCTAGATTTGAGCTGGACAAAGATCTCTGCATTGCCCGCATCTCTTGGAAAGATGGTTCTTCTTAGAGTCCTGAATTTAAATGGGACAATGATTAGCGAGGTACCGGAGTTGATGAGACATCTCAAAAGCCTCTGGTTTCTTTCTTTATCTCGCTATTGTACTGAATTACCAGTATGGATAGGTGAACTTAGATGTCTTCAGCATTTAGAATGCAGGGGTATTGTTCGCCTGCCAAAAGGAATATCAAATTTGGCCGCTTTGAGAACACTGCGATCAGGTTTCTTGCGGTTGTCCATAGAAGAGGACGGATTCATGAGGTTAGAAGATTTGGTGAATATGAGTGAGGTTGAGGAAGCGCTCATTCGTCCTCAGTACGAGAGGGAGCTGAAGAGGGTGGAAGAAGGAATCCTCGGGCAACTGGTAAATATGCGTCGTCTGCATCTTCTCAATGCTGGGAGAAGGCATCTGCTTTTCTCGGAGAAAATGAGACCAATGAAACATCTCCAAACACTAACATTAGAGGGGTTTATTGTGCCAACTTGGATACATGGGTTGGCAAATCTGAGAGAATTGGAATTAATTCACTCTAGAAGTAGTGATTTCTCAGAATTATCAGCAATGTCTAATCTAGCAGTTTTGAGAATAAAGATGAATGGAAGATGCAAAGAATTGTCAGAGGCGTTTGGAAAATCAGGAGGGTTTCCACAACTCCGTATTTTGATTATTAAAGATTTATTCTCATTGGAAAAGTTCCCAAAATTGGAGGATGGAGCAATGCCATGCCGTCAACGATTCTTTATTATTGATTGTTTAAAATTGAAGATAGTGGAGGGATTAGAGAAATTGAAAGCACTAGATCAGTTCAATTATACGAATAAAGAATGGAAGACATTGAGGAAAGGTGGGGAATATTGGAATAAAATCAAAGCCATAAATCCTCATGTAAGTATTGAAATTTAATTTTTTTTTTAATAAATTTATTTATTAGAAGTAATAAATTTTTTTATTTTTTATTTTTTTGATCGGTAAAAGGCCGAAGCCAGAATTTTATTAATATTAAAAATAAATATTACAATATAACCCCACTCGCTGCGGGCGCTGGTAGGAAAGAGTGGGGTCGAGAAAACCTCCAGCCAAGCCCGGGACAAAGTGCTGTACCTTATACATAAGTATACATGGGCATTCCCACGACTCGAGTTCTGTCGAGATTTCAAAAATACATAGGTCCGTGGGCATACCCACTACCAAAAAGACCATTTTGATTGAACAAGTTATAAATTATAATGATCAGGATAGTATGCAATATAATTACAGCTTGAGATAACCTTCCACTGTCCTATAGCTTCAGTGTGCTTATATGTAGTTCCAAGTTGAATCCGTCCTCCTGAAATGCACAAACAGTTTTCTCCACAACTAATGGTTAGCTTGATATCAGGTCAATTCTACGAGTAGCATTTGCCTTAGGCAGTGTGTCCATGTTCTAATAGTACCTCTTTAGAGATCTTGATTAGCGATTAAAAACATAAATAATCATCCTAACCAAACTATATAGGAATGAGATTCTGTATGGTTAGATATGTTATGTGATTCAGATAAACATTAATAGCATTAATAACACTAATCTACTCCTAACAGATAAATAAGTATAATCTGCTCATAATAGTCTTGAT
>MU217885.1:79564-94237 GCA_018584345.1 Thuja plicata | reverse complement strand
CACACATGTGTATATGTGTGTATATATACACACATGTGTATATGTGTGTATATACACACAAATATGTGTATACATATACACATGTGTGTATATATGTGTATACATGGATACACACTTGTATGTGTATATGTATGGTGTGTATATGTGTGTATATATACACACATGTGTATATGTGTATATATACACATATGTGTATATGTGTGTATATGTTTATACACACACATGTGTATGTGTGCGTATTTATATACACATGTATGTATATGTGTATACATGGATACACACTTGTATGTGTATACACACACATGTGTGTATGCACACACACATGTATGTGTGTATATGTACACAAATGTGTGTATACACACACATATATGTATATGTGTATACATGTGTGTATATACACACATGTATACATATATACACATGTGTATATATATACATACATGTGTATAAATACACACATGTATGTATGTATATACACACATGTGTGCATGTGTGTATATATACACACATATATACACACCATATTCAAAGAAATTAAAAAATAAAGAATTAAAATTCCTTATGCATCTTCTCATTCATCTTCTGGGTGAACCAAACGGGTCGGTCCATATTCTGGATTTCATTTGTAGGATAAGGATCTTCCTGAATTCGCAACATCTTCCTGAATTGACCATATCCAGGATATGGTATTTCAGTACCCAAACGGGCCATAATATCTCTCCATCTCTCATGTGTCTTTGAGCATCTTGGGATTTGTCACATCCTGTTTCTATAATCTATTTCATGCAATAGGGGTTTTCCTCCACTAGCGGGGTTTGTTTCTATTTTCATGTCATGTAATAGCGGTTTTCCTCCACTAAGCGGGGTTTGTTTCTATTACATTATCATTTATTTATATTTTCAATATATCTATCTATCTGGTTGTTGTGGAGGTGGAGACACCAAAACAAGGTCTTGACTGAGGAAAGTCTCCAAACAACCCCAAACATTTTTCCTCTCTTGTGTGTGTAGGTTTATTGGAAACACTCAACCGCATGGAGGTTTGCTTGTCTTTAAATATCTTATTCATTTATTTTATCTATGTTTTTGATTATTTGCAAAAATAGGTTTTGAAGGGGCCCGAAACCCTTTACAGATAGGTTACATTAAGATAAGAAAAAAAAGAAACCTAGATAAAATGCTGCCAAAAACCAGGAGACATCCAACACCACAAAACCAACAATGAGCAAAACCAGCCGAAAGAGAAAACCAAAAGAAACAGACACTGGGAATGAAAACTAGGCTAGGTCCCCAAGGGTACCTGCCACCTCCTTTTCAAGGTTGGACATCTTCTGAAGTATCTCCTTGAGATCCTAAATCTCCTTTGGAAAAAAAATTTCCTTTTTCATGCTTTCTTTAGTGCTTCTCCTATGGCCAAAGCCTTAACTAGCATCGCCAGTATCAGTATCCAGCTGACCAATTTTCTTCTCAGGGGAAGAGTTCTCCATATTTTCCACTAGAATATTGAGTTTGTGAACCAAAGCTTTGATTCTCTCACTATTTCTCTGAAGTTCATCTTATTAAGCATGTCCTCCTTTTTCTCCACTCTGGTATACAAGCTCTCCAATCTTTCCTCCAGCAATCAAGCGACCTTTTCTTGTGCTCCATATTCTCAAATTTAGAGGATAGGGCACAATACTTCAGATTAAGGCTCTTGATCTCATGGAAAGTACATTTTAAAGCCAATCAGAGTATAGGGACATGGCCTTAGCAGTTTGAAGAACTCCAAAAGTAGGTTCCCTCTTATCCTGCATATCCTCAATGAACAATTGAACATTTTCTTCGTTTTGGTTCAGATTCTTGTTGGAAGTATGGGCTTCTTTAGAGTCCTTGGTCTTCTTTTTGGTTTCCTTAGAAGAGATCAACATATCATGCTCAATGGAGCTTGTGTAGTTGACTAGGACAGGGACTTTCTCCTTAGCCATACTCTTCAGATTATCCATGAGCTCCATCAAAATGTGGCTTCTATTCTTCATAGAGGCACCAAGCGTAGGCTCCTGCAGAGCTTCAATAATCCTGACAAGGCCTTGATCATAATTCCCAGGATTATCAATGCCCTCACCAAACTTGACATTTTCAGGTTTATCAGAACCCTTTCTCTCTTCCATCTGCTCTTGCACATCTTTGTCGTTATCCTCCTCTTGAGTTTCCATGCCCTCCTCAAAGTTTTTGTTTTCTAGGAAGACCACAGTACACTCCTCTTCAGTTTCGATGCCCTCCTCCTCCTCCTCAAAGTTTTTGTTTTCTGGGAAGACTGCAGTACACTCCTCCTCATCTTCATCATCTTCAGTTTTCATCCCCTTATAATTATTAGGGTCTTGCTTCTCAAGACTGCATTTAGGTTTTTTTAGGGAATTCATGTTCCCACTTCCATACGCCTCCACCTTCCTTTTCAATTTTTCATTTTTAGGTTCCACAGACTTTTGTAAGGTTTCTAGAACTTTATCTTGAATGTACTAATAAATAAAATAGATAAGCCCTTCATGGAGCACATTCTTTCTATACTTCTTCTTATGGTACCTAATACTATTATTAAGGGAACACAACTTATAATGAGGAAAAGAAACATACATTTTATGCTTGAAGTGGTTTAACAACACAAAATGGTAACTATGAGCCCTAGTATAATGACCATCAATAGTAATATATTCCACAAGGGCTATGATAACCTTCCTCCAAATCAGATTGATATGATCCACATCATAGAATTTGGAAGAATTAACAAGTTTTTCCTTCTCAGTATCTTCTTTGGGAAATAGAATAAAAGCTCTATAAGAAATCTTCTTATCCCTTAATGAATTCATACCTCTGCGTTGAATACCTATAACTTCTATGATGAGCTCTTCATTTAGGGAAATTGGTTTACCACAAATCACCATAGAGTCTTCTTTCCATCTACCCACAAACTGCTTAGTTACATTATTGTCTAAGCCATGGAGCCTTTCCATAAATGGTATAATACCTCCTTTGTCAAGTTTTTCCATACTTTCTATTTCTTCCTCCATTTCTCGCAGCTGAGAGGCTCTTCACACTTTAACCCTCCTCCCATTGTGACAATCATAAAACTTGAAGGAGACAAATGAACTTGTTTTAGGAAGCTCTATGATAACACCACAAAAATAGCGACCCGTAACACGTGATGCCAGTTAAAAGCCTTCATTATTTTGACTCTCTTTAGGCAACTAAATAACCCTTTGTTGTACCCTAAATGCTTATCTGTCATAATCATGATTACTTAAAATCACTCCCAATTTACTGTTAGTCTAAGATAAAATCTAATGAAGGACAAGGTGTCATTATTTATTTCCTTTTCCCCAAATGCCAAGTGATGTTATTCAAAGATTTGACACCCAGGTTAGCAAAAGCATCTGCAACCAAGTTGGCCTCTCTGTACATGTGGGAGATGAAGTGGTTATTAAAAAAATTAATAATTTCTATAGCTTCCATGATGATATAATTAATCAACCATGAAGCCTTAAATTCCCCTTTTAGACATTTGATAATGTTGTTTGAGTCTCCTTCAACCCACACATTTTTATACTGAAGATTTTGGGCCATTTTAAGAGACTAAAAAACTCCCATGACCTCAACAACATGATTAGTTTGGACTCCCAAAAGAAGAGCATTAGCCCCCAAACAGTTACCATAACTATCCCGCACAACACCCCCACATCTAGCTTAACCAGGTTTCCCCTTAGTCACTCTGTCAAATTTAACTTTGACCTAGCCTTGAGGAGGAGAAAACCAGACCACCCCATCTCTTTTACTTTTTTGAGATCTTTTCTAGCCCTCAAATGCCCAATCCTTAGAAGAGATGATATCAAAATTCAGAACATTAAGATTGTTAGAGTTCTGAGAACATAAAAAATTTCTTGAATACCCCTAAAAAAAATTTAGATACCACAAGAGATGAGGAATATGTTTCCCTAAATATTCTATTGTTGCACTCTTTCCATATCTTCCAAATGGAATGAGGAGCCATCATCAGCTAGAAGGTTCTATTTATAGGGGTATCAACTAAAGTCCACTCAATTAAAAAATCTTGCAAAGATCCTAAGAAAATCCAGCATAGGTTCCATCTCTAGAGAAGCTTTGTCCAGACCTCCCAAGAGAAGGGGCATTCAAACATTATTTGATATGCCAATCCCTCAACATTCTTACACAAATATAATCTATTAGGCATAATAAACCTCTCTTTTGGAGGTTATCAACAGTTAAAATTTTATTCTAAAGAAAAAGCCAGTAAAACATGTTAATTTTAGGAATCAGAGGCTTCACCCAAGACTTATCCTAAAAGGGAGGATTATCAACTAAGTGATTCAAAAGAGCACAAGACGAGGAGACATAGTACTTTCCTAAAGAGGTAGCAGCCCACACCAAGGAGTCATTTGTATCCATCCTAATAAAACATGCCTGAAGAGATATCATAATGGGGTCAAGAGAGTTGTCTATTTTGTTTAACTTCACCTAGGTGTGGTTCTGCCAGTAGCTACTAACAAGACAACCGAAGGACTGTTTGATCCTTTTGGCAAAGTTGTTAAAGGTTGGGATATTTCGAGAAGGTTTATCCATAAGTGATCTATCTTTCCAAAAGTGAATACTATTTCCATTCCCCAATATCCACATACTATCTTTGGTTGCCAAATACTTAGCTTTTTGGATGCCATTCCAGATACATGACCCTTTTATGGGGACCTCTAACTCAAATAAATCCTCAATAAAGAGGCAACCATAAATATATTTGCTCTTCATAATTTTATTCCATTCCTTTTTCTCCTCAAAAGTCCTCCACACTTGTTTATCCAATACAAATTTATTCATATCTTTGATAGGCCTAATTATAAGACCTCCAAGTCTCTTAGGCTTACAAACATTCTCTCAAGCAACCAATGACATTCTTTTATGTTATTCCACACCTAACCAAAGAAATCACTTATGGCTCCTCTCTATACTCTCAACATATTTAGAGGGAATATTGAATAGACTCAAAGCATAGGTATGCAAGTTTTTAAGGTTATATTTTAGGAGCTGAACCTTACCAGCATGGCTTAGAAGCATTCCTTTCTAAATTTCTAATTTTCTATTGAACTTTTCAATGAGAGAAGACCAAAAGGAGTCAAGCGACTTCAAACCCAACAGGAGGCTAAGGGAAGTTGAGGGGAAATTCCCAATCAAGAACCCAATAATTTGGGAGATATTTCTTTCCTTTCCTCAGGGGATTTGATGAAGAAAAGGGAGCTTTTATTCCAATTGATCAATTTCCCTATTGCCCGGGTATAGGTATTAAGGGATTCCTTCATATTCTTAGCTTCATTGATAGAAGAGGAACCCATAAGGATGGTATTATCGACAAAATACTCATGAGAACAAGTAAGATGAGCAAAGGAAGGTTTGAGGCCTTGAAGATTACCATTTATAACTTTTTTTTGAAAAATCTTCGAAGACCTTCAACTAGAATAGTGAAAAGGACAGGAGAAATATGATCTCCCTACCTGAGACCCCTGGAAGGCTTGAAGAACTAAGAAGACTTCCCATTAACAACAATAGCCATAGTCGAAGTGGAGATTAATTATAGAATAAGTTGGACAAACCTTCCACCAAAGCTGAAGTCTTTTATCACTTGACAAAGAAACTCCCAATCGACCCTATCATAGGATTTCAATAAATCCAGCTTAAAAAAATTCCTTGGTTTTTAAGCTTTCCAAGGAGTGGATGTTTTCATGAATTTTCATCATAGAGTCCAAGATTTGTCTTCCTGGAACAAACCCATTCTGCTGGGAAGATAAAATTAAAGGAAGGATAGACAATAATCTAGTTGTAAGAACCTTCAAAAAGATCTTGTAAACAGAGTTACATTGGTTGATTGGCCTAAAGCTATCCATAGTATCAGCCCCTGGCTTTTTAGGAATATGAACTAGGAAAGTAACATTTAGCTCCTTAAGAAGAGATCTTGATTTGAAGAACTCCTTAACAATATGAGAAATATCCTTTTCCACAATACTCCAATGTTTCTGGAAGAAGAACATAGGAAACCCATCAGGTCCAGGAGACTTTTCCCCTTCAAAAGAAAAACATATGATTGTATTTCCTTAATTGAAGGAATAGCTGTCAGAAAATTATTATGCTCTTCATTTAAGATTGGGGGAATAGTAGAAAGGAGATTCTCCTGATCCCCCTTTATAAGATTCTTATTTGAATAGAGGAGAGATGAGAAGAAGTCAATCATCTTAGACATGATATTTTTTCATTATCAATTCTCTCATTTTCATTCTAGATATAGGATATTCTTTTAGCTTCCTAGTGGTTCAAAGTGGTCATGTGAAAAAACCTAGTATTTCTATCTCCATCTTGAAGCCATAGAGATCTAGATCTTTGTCTCTAGAAAATCTCTTCCTTAGAAATTATGTTATGATATTTTGCCAGAATTTTATTCTCTATGTCCATTAGTTCTCTGGAGTTTCCTTCTTTCTGGATACTATCATGAACATCTTAAAGATCTTTCTTAATAGATTTCTTCATTTTGAAAATATCTCCAAAAACATCTTTGTACCATGTCTTTATTTTTTCCTTTATGTTTCTTATCTTTTTAGCTACTTTAAACATAGTAGTACCATCTACATCAATGTTCCACCATTCCTTGATTTTGTCCTCTAGATTGGGATGGGATAGCCACATTTTTTCATAACAAAAAGGAAAGTTTCTATTAACAAAGAGAGGATCAACAACAAAGGATATAGGAAAGTAATCTGATCCAATTCTAGCAACAGAGGAAATAGAGAAGAAATATCTATTTAACCAGAAATTAGAGATTAAATCTCTATCAAGATGAACTTGAATTAAATCTTTACCTACCCTTCTATTTGACCAGGTGTAGTTGATGTCTTGCAAATCCACAACCATAAGGGCTTGATGACTAATAAATTCCATCAAGTCCAGTCCTCCATCAATCTGATTTTTAGATCCCCCATATTTCTCATTGTCTCTAAGAGGAGAGTTAAACTCACCCATGATAATACAAGCATTATCCAGAAACCTCTACTTGTATTCAACCAATTTTTTCCAAAACTTAGCTCTACCAGTTTTAGTATTAGGGGCATAGATTTTAGAGAGGACCCAGGAGAATTCATCTCTAAAGTGAGTGAATTTAACATTCAACTAATTTGAGTTAGAGGATAAAGGTTCCCCTTGAATAAGGTTTTGATTCTAGAAGATGGCAGTCCCTCCAAAAGCACCTTATGAGCTACTTCCAACCACTCCACAATTTTTGAATAGTTTGATTTTTTCATCTTTATCTTTAGCTATTTTTGTTTCTTGAAAAAGCATAATATCAGGTTTGTGATCCCTTACCATATTTCTAAGACATCCTTCTTATGAGGCATGTTTAGCCCCCTTAGATTCCAAGAGATTACTTTCATTTTTTAATTGGGGTGCAGGACTCCTGGATGGTAAGTTGTCTTCCATCTGCAATATTTTGTTTTCTCTAATTTTATCTAACATTTCTGTTAGAATTTCTGCAACGTCCTTTTTTAGGGGTTCCAACATCAGCTTTCATGCTCCTTGTTGCAACTCCTTTTTTCACGGTTGAAGAAACACCCTGGGTTTCAAGCTTCTTATAGCTTCCCCTTTTTCCAACTTGAGACAAAGGATTACCCTTTTTAGGGTCCATTGTTTGTTCCTCCACCTTGTTATCTGAGACTTCATCCCCCCAGCCTAATCTTGAGAACATAGTTTCAGGGAAAGAGGATATGTCCCCAAACAATATGTTTTCCTTAAAGAAATTCAAAAGGGAGACATCCTCAAGAATATTATAGTGTTGTGCATCATCAAAAGATTCACTTTTATGGAGACTCTGCTTCTTTCTTTGAGAATCCTCAATCTGAGAGGGAAACAATGGCAACTCCGTTTCCTTCAAAGAGTCCCTTCTCAGATTCTTCTCCACATCTTATTGTGACCCAACACTTTCATCTATTACCCCCTCTTCTAGATTATTTTATCTCTTTTATATAGTAATTATTGGCATATTTATAATTTTGTATTTTGTAGGTTATTTTAAGCACAAACCCGTGTTCTTGCAAAATTTTGAATCATTTCTATTTTGGTTAGTACGGGACTAATGAACGTCACGCTGGTGTCCTCGACCAAGACTCTCAGATATGGATTGGAGCCTCTTTTTTGTCTTGCCTTCCTTTTTTAGTATTCAAAATATTATTTTTCCTTATCTATAATAAGATATTTTGACTAGTTTAGCTAGTTGGAGATATTTGAATGTATGTTGTGAACTTGGCTCTCAAGGGAAAATAATTTTCCTTTATTAGCATCAAATTTACATCATTACAATAACTAATTAACAATATATTTACAAGAGTTCTGTCCTAGGGTGTATCTAAATCTTTTGAGTCATGACAACCCTTTTCTTTAAATTACTTTATCCAAGAGTGTTCTTCTTTGCCTTGGGCATAGTAGCAGGAATAGCTGATTAGAATCCTAGTGATAATTGCTTAATTTTTTGGGACATCTTGACACTTTTATAGCTAATTAATAATATATTTTGTAAGAGATCTATGCTAGAATGTATTGACCTTTTTGATCCACGATGATATGCCTCTTTAAAAGGATCTTATCAAAGAGTATTCTTCTTCGACTTGGGCATTTTATGGACTACTTAGAAATACATTGGATTGTTATTATTATTTAACAATGTAAATGAAGTTGCAACGTGGTATAAAGTTTAACAAAATTTATTTCATCAACTAGGCACTTTGGCTTATGTTTGCTCCAGAAAGTTCTATAAAATGGATATGTAGATTACAGACGCCATGAGTAGCTTTCTGTGACATACCTTTTGCTACCTGAACTACAATCTATTAGCTCTTGGATTTAATTCTCCAATTGACTAGAATTCTCCTCATTAGGAAGCTATGTGAGCTTTTAGCTTTAGCCTTTCTATTGCTTTAATAATTATAAGATTTATGGATTTTTTTTGCCTATTTAAAGGATATTCTCAATCCTGTCTCTCGTCAAGTAGTTTTTAGAATGAAAATTCTCTGAGGACTAAGAAGAATTACTATTGAAAGAAGTATATAATTGCAACTCAATTAAATGGTTTTGCAAAGCATGAGAAAAAATTTAACAATATTCCACAAGGATGCAAATATATCTTTAAAATACTAAAAGGAATCCCTCCACATTGCTTAATCAAGCATCAAACTGATCTTGTTCTTGGATCTCCACTACCAAACAATCCATTCCATCACAGATTAGTTTGAGAGAACAAGAAAAACACAATTAAGAAATCATCAAGCAAAGGAAGATTTAACTGAGTTCTTTGCCTTTTGGTAGTCGAATAACAATCCAAACAGATTTGGAAAAATATATGAAACGGAATTAGAGAACAAGTTTCAGATAAAAGCACATATGTTTGACAGTGTTGCAAACTATACTATCCA
Organism: Thuja plicata; assembly: GCA_018584345.1. NCBI lineage: Eukaryota > Viridiplantae > Streptophyta > Pinopsida > Cupressales > Cupressaceae > Thuja > Thuja plicata. Next base: position 84,752 of record MU217885.1, on the reverse strand, counting down.
TAGATGATAGTATGGCTAAGTATATAATAATACAAGTGCACTAGAGTCTAGACCATAGTGCAGGTATATCGACAATTTATCTTCACCCAGGGACCAGGAAAACTCAACCAAGCCTTGAAACATCTATAACTAAGAGCCTTGGGAAATTCAACCATGCAATGGAGAAACTAAAAATAAGACTTGAATGAAAGCTTTCAATCATCAAGCATTGGAGAAGTTGGGCAGTATTGTATGTTACGTTCTTATAAGAGATACAAGCAGAGAAGAAGAAGATAAAATTTCCCACTTCTTGTACTAATCTCTTTGCGAAGGAATAAAGGAGGTTAGCAAGGAACTTCATCAGTACCAAAACTAGCATTTCCTCATATTGAGGGTTTTCCAAGATTAAATTAGCTTTTTGTGAGCTTTTTTCCTATTTGTTTATGGTTTAAGCACGATAATTCCTTCTCTTAAAAATATGAACATTTTATTTGCAAAGAAAGTAGGAGAGTATCAAACATTTTTATTGATTTGTAAATTCCAAACTATTGTTTTTATATCAGTTATGGCATCAAAGAAGCTTAATCTTTTTTTGGATTTGTGAAAGGAATTTGCATAACTGTACAAGAGCTCAAAGCACAGCCATGGAGGAGTTGAATGCATATTTGATAGACTATAAGGCCACATGAGAGGCATCACATAATCAACAACAGTTGAGGAAACATCAAGAGCTTGAGTAGGCAAAAAGGTACAATTGAAAAAGGGTAAAAGGGTAAACTTCTACTGGTGAGTTGGTTAAGGCTATGGAAAAGAAATGTGGTATTATTGTGGATGGTCTAAATAAACTTAACATAGAAGAAAAAAGTGTAAATCCATTCAAGGTTGAAACAAAATAAGAAATTGAACCTTTTAATGGACAAATTAATACCGGAATATTAGATACATGGATGAAACAGTTGGAAGTCTATTTTAGCCTCCATAAAATAAGTAGAGCTAAAAGGATTAATTTTTTAAGGTGATTATACATGTTTTTTTTTTTATAGTGGGAAGCATATGTTCCAAATTGTATCAAAAGGAGAAAGCTATTAGTTAATCATAGAACCAATAAGAAGGATCTTCAATCCTATAGGATGACATAAGGTTGATAAAAACATTGATGTATTACAAACAATAAAGTGTTCAAAGCAAGCGAGATTACACTATGAAATTTTGGCAGCAAACTATCATGATTGGTATATATTCTAAGGACATGATGAAAATATCTTGGGAGATCCCATATTCACATACAAAGGAGAGTGGCCATTGCAAACCCAAAGGAATTGGAGAAGGCTCGTGTCTAAGCACACTAGGTATGTAAGAGAGGAGAAAAGAGATGTGAAGGAGAGTCTTCTAAATCTAAAGTGAAATATAAGGAATTTGGAAAATAAAAAAGCTAACCCAATAGCGCCCAAAGAGGACAGAGATTCATTATAGTCATTTCATATAGATAGGCATGTAGATTTAAAATATTGAAGTGTCATCCCGAAGTACATCCTAAGCATAAGATTAAGGGTAAAGGAAATTATAGAAGAAAATCTATGCTAGCAATTTGTAGACAACTAAATGTGATCATTACCATTTGCTCAAAATTAAGTTATCTTTTATCCTTCTATTTGATCATACTTTGATTTTCTTAATTATTATTTTGTACATACCTTAGTTTCTTAGTAGTGGATGACGGTGTTAGTGTCGCCTGAATATCATCTTCCTCTTTCTTTTCTTCTTTTCTTTGTTCTTCTGCATCAGATTCATACTCAATGTGACTTTCAGGAACATTCTGAAAATCTTCATCAACCTTCACATTCACGCTTTCCACAATTTTGTCCAGTCTTTTATCGTAGCATTGATACACTTTTCTTTTAGTAGAATAACCCAAAAATATTTCTTCATCATCTCTATTGTCAAACTTGCCAAGATTTTCTTCATCTTACTGAATGTAAAATTTGCTTCCAAAGATTTTGAAATACTTAACTGTCGGTACTCTTCCATGCCATAATTCATATGAAGTCTTTCCATATTTTTTCTGGTGTACAACTCTATTTAGCATATATACAACAATATGTACTGCATCTCTCAACATAGTTACATTATCTTCCTGAATTGTCTAATTTATCCTTTCTACAACAACATTTTGTTATGGTATTCTTGCTGCTAAAAAATGTCTCTTAATGTCATGCTTCTCACAATAACTTTTAAATGCATCAGAGGTAAATTATCCACCTTTATCAGATCTCAAACACTTGATGTTTCTACCACATTAAATCTGAACCCTACCTTTAAATATCTTGAATTTCTCAAATGCCTCATATTTATCTCTAAGATATGAACCCCATGTGATTCTTGAATAATCATCAATGAAATATATAAAATACCTTTCACCTTGGAAACTCCTTGTTCTGGTTGGACCAGAGAGATCAGTGTGCATTATTCCAGTACATTGGTAGATGAATGATATTTTGCCTTGAATGATTCTCTTCTCTTATTCCCTTCTTGACAACCCTTGCAAATGATGTTTTCTGGCTTGTGCAATCTGGGTAAATCTATCACTGCATGAGATGAACTTATTCTCACAACATTATCAAAATTAATGTGGCACATCCTTCGATGCTAGAACCAACTATCATTAGTTTGAGATAACAAGCAACATCCTTCATATGCTCCTTCAAGCTGGTAAATATTCCTTCCAGACCTCTTTCCCATTGCAATTATGTCTCCACATTACTTTCTGGTTTTGCATCCTTCATCCTTGAAAATAACATCATATCTATTTTCACACATCTGTCCAACACTCAACAAATTATGATATAAGCCTTTCACATAGTAGACATTGTCAATGTTATTCTTATCGTCCAATGTAATAGAAAATTTTCCAACTATGTGTGTTTCCTTATCATCACCAAATCTAACAACACCACCATCATATTTTCTAAGTGATAAAAAATTTACCTTTAGTTGCAGTCATATGATAAGAGAAACCACTATCAATTAGCCATTCAATTTTGCTCCTTCTAGATATAAAGGAGTTTCAACATTGCCATCAAGTTTAGCACAAATGTCAGTGATATCAATTTCAGATTTCTCATCTTCTTCAACATAAAACAAGCAGTCCTCAGTCTCTGATTCATCATATGAGATACTAGTATCTTCATTCGCATAGTAAGCATTTTTAATGAATCTTTTAAACTTTTGTCTAGGTCCTTTGTTAGGACATATAGTAGCCAAATGACCAATCTTACCACACCTAAAACATTTTAGGGGTAACATACCTTTGTACTTGTCGGTACCTTTCTTCAATCTTCTTGAAAAGTTAGCCTCAAACTCTTCTTCATCATCACCATCAGGATCAACTTCTGATTTTCTTTCATTGAATATTATCTCTGATATGTTGTTGTCTCTTCCAAACTTCCTTATCTCAAATACAGTCAGGGTACCAAACAACTATTCTTTGGTAATCTTCTTTGGATAATTCACCTCTTCGATTGTCAAGATTTTGTCACTTTAACTATCTAGTAATGTCATCACAATCTTTTCCATGAAGTCCTCATCAGTTATAGTGCCTCCTTGGTTCTTGACTTCACTAACTACATTTTCAACTCTTTAAAAATAGCTTTTAATATCCTCACCATCTTCCATTCTCAGGTTCTCATATTGTCTCTTAGCTATCAACTTCTTAGATAACTTAACTCTATCATTCCTTCATAGATTTACTTCAACTTTTCTCAAAATTCATAAGTTGTCTTCAATGAAATTACTTTATCCAATTTAGTCTTTGATAAAGAACTAGTTATCGTATACCTTGCGTTTTCATTTTCCACATATTTCTCAATTTCTTCTGGAGTAGTCAGTCCATTCTAAGGAGGAATATACTTTGACTCTAAATGCTTCCATGTTTTATAACTAATTTATACCAAGTATCCTTTCTTTGATCTTTCCATGAGTTGTAGTCTGATCCATCAAATATAGGAATAGTCAATTTGTGCACAATCAAATATGCCTCAAGTAGTTAATCTCTTCACTGAGGAACCAAGCTCTAATACCAATTTTTGAACATGTCGAATAACTTAGAGGAGGTGAATCAGTTATTCTCACACAACTATTAAAAATTGGCTCTCTGTTGGTTAACATTTAAACAATTCGAATAACAACTTAAGATTTGTCAGTTTAGCACATTAAATATCCACAGTAAATATAAGCATGAAATACACAGGAAAACCAAAATAGAGAACACCATATTTTACATGGAAAACCCAAGATGGGAAAAACTATAGAGAAATTAATTCTCATGAAATGTAAAAACACCTATTAGGGTGACACCAAAAATGGTGATTTTTACAAAGGCTCACTACCAGAAATACTCACTGCAACAAGGCTCACTGTCGATTGGCTCACTGCCAATATAAAGAGGCTCACTATCGATACACAAGGGCTTACTACCGATATACATGGGCTCACTGCTAGAAGATATAAAAATAGATAGAATCTACCTCCAAGTACAAAATACTATGCATGAACATAGATCTCCTTCGCATAGATTCCTAGTCACTTTATATATAATCCATATAAGCCACACATACTGTTAGAAATAACTGAGAGCGGGGGTGGGGGGGGGGGGGGGGGGANTGAATCAGTGGCCTCAAAAATCTATCCTTATCTTAACCACCAATCAAATAAACCTTAGATTATTATGTCCCTACAAGATGCATGCCATGAGATACTTATAATGATTAACTTTTTGTTGGTTTACCTTATGTGTCCTTGTTCTCCTTGATTACTGATAGGCAATAAAACTATTTACCAAAATACAGTAAATGTGCAGAGTATACCAATAAATCTAGAAATGCATATGTGAAATGTAAAATAGTAAAGTAATAAACCATACACATATAACACATGGATTTTAACGTGGAAACCCTATTAAGGGAAAAAACCACTGGGATCAGTACCCCAAATTTTCACTCTTCTAAAGTGAGCCCTGTTAAGAGCCAACCCTGTTAAAGGTTACAAACACACTATTAGGTGTGACCTTGTTAGAGGATTTTACATATATAGGTTGTCACTTAGTATCGGGCATCTAATGCTGCCATCCTTGAATCAGCCTCTCTCTTAGACCGTCAATAGGCATCGGGCATATCCAATGCTACTTTCATGAATCAACCTTTTTGGCACTCCT
>MU217885.1:57792-73658 GCA_018584345.1 Thuja plicata | reverse complement strand
GGGGGGGGGTGAATCAGTGGCCTCAAAAATCTATCCTTATCTTAACCACCAATCAAATAAACCTTAGCTTATTATGTCCCTACAAGATGCATGCCATGAGATACTTATAATGATTAACTGTCTGTTGGTTTACCTTGTCTATCCTTGTCCTCCTTGATTACCGATAGGCAGTAAAACTATTTACCGAAATATAGTAAATGTGTAGAGTATATCAATAAATTCAGAAATGCATATGTGAAATGTAAAACATTAAAGTAATAAACCATACACACATAACACATAGATTTTACCCTGGAAACCCTGTTAAGGGAAAAAACCACTTGGACCAGTACCCCAAATTTTCACTCTTCTGAAGTGAGCCCTGTTAAGAGCCAAACCTATTAAAAGTTACAAACACATTGTTAGGTTTGACCATGCTAGAGGATTTTACACATATAGGTTGTCACTTAGTATCGGGTATCTAATGCTGCCATCCTTGAATCAACCTCTCTCTTAGGCCATCAATAGGCATCGGGCATATCCAATGCTACTTTCATGAATCAACCTTTTTGGCACTCCTTGGGATGTACCTCAATATATAGAAGACTGTTAAGTCCTGCTTTGTTAAGAGACTTGATGCTTCAATGGTTAAACTAAAAAAAATGACCTGTTTCTAATGCAACTTGAATTGCAGATTTTCAGATCTATTTAAGTACATTACCTCTCTGATCAATGTATTAATTCAATTCTTTTGTGCTCCATACTTTCTGCTTTGTGATGCTGTGCTCACTGTTCATCGGTGTCTGCAAAATTCCTTAGCTCTCCTTTAGCTTGATTGATCAGTAATGCATGAAGATGTTCTTCATCAGTTTCTCTTGAGCATCCTCTTTCTATTCACCCCCGTTCATGTGATGCAGAAATGAATTAATATTGTCTCTTATATAGACATAATATTCATTGATTCTTGGAAAAAAACAATCTAGCCAATCCGATTTAAAGCATAACTCCTGATTTATCTCATAGTTATCTTTATGCCAACTGTACAAATCTTCTTTAAATCAATCACTTAGCTCTGGTCGAATAAAACAAAGAAAACAACCAGTTAAGTATATCTTTAGCTCTGGCAAGCTAGATATTTTGTCATTTCCTGAACTCTCTGTTCTACCAGTTAACTCTTTAGTTAGTCGTCAATTACAACTGTAAGTTCCATCGATGTGACTCTAGTTAGCTTCAAAATCTCCGTCCATCAGGCAACTCTATTTTTAGCTTGTCGGGCATCCTATGGTTTACTTTTTCGGGCAACACTGTCTTCTGCTCGTCGGGTATCACTGTGACTTTTCTTCTTTGTCTTTAATGATGGTGTGCACTCCGTTGATGTTATCTGTCACTTAGTGAATACTTGATTTTTATGTATTACTGAAAGCATAACCTTTGTTCCATTTAATCTCTGAAGTCTTTGGCATTTTGTAAATGACCGTACAGATGATATCAAGTTGACATCAATGACAATATAAACCATTAACTGATTTAATACCTTGCATTATCTTCAACTTAACATTATCAAATATTTAATTAGTTACATGTCATCACATACATACACTTATAGTATATGTTACTAATACACTCTTATGTCCACACCTTACTTATACAACACCATGAGATCCACTAGGTCAGCCACATAAATTTGAAATAGGTCACATCAAAACAATTCTCTATGGGAAGGAATGAAATGAGAACCACATCGACCGATACAACATTGCATGCTTTTGTAAAATATACAACACCTTCTCTAAGGTACTCGGTTCCAATGAGTATAAAAATCACGTTACAATACTATGGCTAGGACCAAAAAAAATCTAGATAGGATCGAACCAAAAACATACAATCTATCACAATGTAGATACCAGGAACCACAATCTTTCAGCTAACACGCCAACCAAACTAACCGATACACTAGACTATCGGTAAACATCAACCAATACACTACTATGTCAGAAACATAGTAACTGATACAATAGAAGTTGAAAGAATGAGCATGTTGACATGAATAACACCGCCATTAGATAGCATTAACTTCACATTCTAACACTAATTGGCTAAAGTTGGGCCTAATCAGTTGTTCTCTAATGAAATTGAGATGGATTGGAAATTATTCCTAGTTTTCATGTTTAGAATAGTGAACACAGGATCCTCATCCTTTTCACTTCCCTATAATAGAGGACAACTCTACTACTTTCTTCTTTTCATATGTTATTTTTTCACTTGTTATCTTTTCTGTCAGATTGGAAGAATTTTCCTTCTTTTTTTTATTATAGAAGGGGATTTTCTTTCTTTCTTGTTTTTCTCTTTCATAATAGACAGTCCTTTTTGTTTCCCCTTTTTATCAAGTGAAGACTTATCATTCTTATTTTTCTTACATGTAGGTTACTAGAATACTATGCTAATTTTTGGCCTCTTGCCTTTGCAACAAGAGTATTTTTTTTGGGTGGCTCTTCCCCAGTTGATGATAGCTAAAAATCTAAAGAGTGAAAATATTGAGAGGTTTCTTCTTGTGAGGAACTTAATGAATTAGGCTCAAAGAATTATTGTTGTCCACTAATTATACCCTTGTTTTAAACCTTGATTTTAGACATGAATGATTTACATCTAATTCCTACATTAATATATTTGACCCTCTAAACTTACAAAAATTCCTTTGAAAATTACTAGCTTCCCAATTGAAAATTCAAAAACAATATGACTATGATTTAACCCTCCGCCATCTTTAAGCATACATGTGAAGTGAGCAAGGTGGGGATTTGATTATTTTAAATAAGCATAAAAAATATTATTGCAAAAATGAAATACCTTAAACTCATGAAATTTGAATAAAAATGTTGATGAATTTAATGTGATTAACATATGGGAGAATATAGTGTAACTGTTGCAGCAACTAAAGTTGAACTTTGTGGCATTCAAAGATGTGATACAAGATCACAAAGTAATAAGATCTGCATGGAACATGAATTTTTAAATTGATGTTTTAGCTACACATGATGAATAGTTAGAAAACTAAAATTTTAATTTGCATGAGATGACATGAAGGAGAATACTAATGTAAATTGAAGATGGACTATTGAACATGTCACCCTGTAAATTATTGCAAGAATAAGCCTAAACTAAAAATTGATTGATTGAAGGTGGTAGATGAAGTGTAAAATATTTATTATAAAAAATAATAGGAAATTTATTATGGATAAAGGACAAAAATTATTCTTTAGAATCATCTGTCCCTGATGTAGTATTATCGGGTTCATATGGTGCAGGTATTTATATTGATGGAACCACTATGGATAAAAGTGTTGATGAATTCAATGTGATTAACATATAAGATAATATTATTACCCACTTCAATAATTAAAGTTGAACTTTGGGGCATTCAAAGATGTGATAATAGGTTACAAAGTGATAAGTGATATGATTTGTATGGAATATAAATACTTGAATTAATGGATTGGAGGAATATGATGAATTGGAAAGAAAATTGATATATTAATTTGCATGAGATGATGTTAAGGAGAATGCTGAATAAACCAAAGATGAGCTATGAAATAGACCATGTTGGAAGCTATTGCATGAATAGGTATGGACTAAAGACTAATTGTTGCAATACAAAGGTGGTAGATAAAGCGGAAAATATTATTTATAGAAAATAGAATGTTCCCTTCAATTATAACTTTATTATTGATAAAAGATTACAAAATCCTCTTTAAAATCATTTGTACCTAAGGTGGTACTATTTGGTATGTTGCAGGTATTTGTATTAGTGGAGACACTACAAACTACTACACAAATGTTTCTTTATTGATCAGCTTCCTATATAATATCAGGAAATGTCCATTGAAAAACAAGGAAAATCCTATTAGTCCAATAGTAAAAAAAATTCACTAATCCATTTGAAAAATCTTCCTCAATCTCATATGGACCTAATCAATGATGTTGGAGCTTTCCTTGATGGTCTTCATACCTTAGATTTATTATAATACAGACCAAACACCTCTTACAAACTATTATCTTTATAAAATGGTTGTTCTATTTGATTATTTGATTTTTGGATTAGTTCAATATGAGCTAGCACCTTGTTCCTCAACTCATCCAAAGAATTCAACCATTGAATCTTATCTTGATGTGCCTGTGCATGCCTAAATTTAGTGTCATTATTAATATTCTATGTTAAAACTCAATTAGAAGATAAACTTTCATCATGCATGCTAATCCAAATGATGTAAACCCAATGACATCTTGCATGTAGTTTTATAAGTGCATAAATCTTCTTGTAGGTTTAATACCTAGACCTTCTTGTGAAGGGATATTATTTTGGTTAAGATCGCCTCAATCTCTATTTTTGTTACAAATCTGACAATTTTCTTGTGGATGGTAAGTTTTGGATTTCCTATTATTTAAATTGTATTTATTGAAGAAGACTTGGATCAATGTGGAGGTACTTAAGGCCCTTGATTAGTAACAATTTCTCTTAGTATCCCATGTCTAGTGAATAATTCATAATAATGAAACTTTTCTACCTTGTTATCTTGGCCATGTTTCATTGCTCTCACTCCCACCCATTTTCGTCAAATAATCTCTACATACCACTATGAATTCTTTTTAGTTTGATGGTGGATCATTAGGACCTATGAACTCAAGTACCAATTTATCAAAGGGCGATACTAATAGATTTGGTTGTGAGAGAATCTCATCATAGGTAGTTCACCCATTCTTTGACATTTTGTGCAATATCTTATGTACTTGACTGAGTCCTTATTCAAATTTGTCTATTAATATCATGTATTGATTACTTGTAAAATGATTTTCTATATATAAAAATGTCCTCTGTAATTTTCATCATGGAAATCCTGAAAGATGTAATGAATCTCATATTCCCTTATAATTCTTCTCATGGCATTATCAAAACCTATATAAAATAGGTAACTAGATATTTGGGATTAAGAGAAGCTCTTTTCCAAAAGCTAGTGTGTTTCTTTAGGTGAGAAATGTGCAAATGTCATACCTAACACAAGGTAATTAGCAATGCTAGCATACCATGGATTATACACTATCAAAGTAAATAGATGCTCATATGGAAAAAGATTCATCTACAATAGGTCCAAATTCTATGTTCATAAAACAATATTTTTTTTTCCAAAACATTAGCTCTACAAGGGTCATCCACTATGACTATATCAAATTATTTCAATAGTAATAACCACCTAACTAGTATGCCGCCAATAACATGATTATTCATGAAGTATCTAATGGTTTCATGATTTATATTTATAAAAAAGTGATAACCAATAATGTAATGTCTATGTTTATTAATGTCATAAAGGACTGCCAACATTTTTTAAGTAATTGTGTAATTGATCTTGATGCAGGAGCATCTTGGGTGTAAGAAAAATCTTGCATGACCCAAAAATATTGTCTGGTTTTTCAATAAGGGCTATCTTTGGGTAGGGTTACTATTTTTGGAAAGTTTACTATTTGTATTAAGTTGTTTATTTGATTATATATTGTTCTAATTTCTTCCTTAGAGGTTCACTTTGGATATATAAGCCTTTTGGTACAGTTTTGTACTAAGATACCATCTGGTTTTGAAGTTATTAAATTTTCTATTTTGACGGGGTGGTAAAAAAACTTTGAACTCTGTCTTGAAGGCCTTAGAGGATCTTAAAGGGGATCAAACTTTTTTCAGGTGGCGCTTCGTGACCCCAAGGCTATAGAGCACTTTGAGAGGTTTTTAAAACATGGTTATAATAGCCAATCAAGTCCATGCTTCACAAGATAAAGCCTCCAGAAGTTGTGCTACTTTAGGAGGAAAAAGAAGATCCCTTCAAACACTCCAATGAATTCCAAAACCTATTTGGGGGCATATTATTGGTATATTCCATTATAGATAAAATAATATAAGGATGGGCAACCTCAAAATAGGGGATTACAATTTCCAAAACTTTCTAGGGTGGTTAAACTTCCCAATATAAAAATGACAAATAGGGGTTACCAAGAGAAGTCCTAATAGTGCATATGGTGGTTGTGGCTTGTAGATTATTGTAATAAAACTACCCATGTGGCTATAGTATGTTATTTTCTAATTACTGTGATGTCATTTCATTAAAGATAATAGTAAGTATTTATGTTCTTGCAATTGTTAGGCTCTTTCAATTTTTTGTTTATTTATCTATTGTGTTGTGTGTGTTTGGGTGAGTAAAAGTGGTATTAGAAAATTTTATATGAGTGTGTAGACAGATCGTTGAACATGAGGCAGTTTGCAGTGGGATTGTGGTTGTGGGAAGTGCAAAAAATGCCTCCATGAAGGAATTGTAGTGGAAGAATTAAAGGTGTGACAAAAGAGGGTTTTAGAGCCCTCCAAAGGCAAGTGCAAGCATTACAAGAGGAGTTGCATAGAGGAACCAATAATATGGCAAGAGATTAAAGTGATGATGAATTTGAAGAAGGAGGATAGTTTGAAGAAAAGAAAGAAAGGGCTAGAGATCCTAATGAAGCTAGGTTATTAGGGTCATTTCCAAGACTCGAAAGAGACCAAAAATTAAAGTTTCCACATTTTTTGGAAATCTATCTAGAAGATTTGATCAATTAGGTCAATGATATGGAAGTGTACTTTGAATATGAAGAGATAGAAGATCATGATAGGGTCATATTCGCAAAGGCCAAGTTGAACGGTCATGATAAAACTTGGTGGAAAGAGGTTTAGTTGGAGAGAAATAAAAGAGGGAAGGATAAGATAACAAGATGGTATTGAATGGTGGAAAATTTGAAGAGAAGGTTAATTTATGTTGACTATGAGCTTTATTTTCTAAAGAAAATGCAAGGTTTGAATTAAGCAAGAAGATCTATCCAGGAATACACAGAAGAGTTATATTGAGTCCTTATTAGAATGGTTCATTTTGAATCCAACAAGGAAAAAAATTCCCATTTTATAAATGGGTTGAGGCCCAGTATTCAAGAAGAGTTGATAAAGGTAATAATGTCTACCATTAAATATTCCTATCAATTCACTTTCAAGGTAGAGGAAAAACTAAACAAGGACTTTGAGAGAAAGAAAAATGGAAGAGATCGTGGTGGAAAGCCTGGTGGACAATTGTATTGAGGAAAAAACGAAGATCAAAAGAGGAATGGTGACTCTAGTAGAAGTTAGAATCAAAGGGGAAATAATTCCTATCATCCTCACAATCAAAATAATAGAGATCAGATAGGAAGAGGAAGAGGACAAGTACCAGGAAGAGGAGGTTTGTGTGGGACGTGTTTCCACTACGAAGAAGGAAATAGAGCTTATGAGTGTCCCTAACAGCAAGGGAGGAAAAATACAAGTCTAGAAATAAATGAAAGAGTTGCACATGTAGATGAAGATTTTGATTTATTACATTCTGAAGATGATGAAAGAGGATAGGTCCTTGTTACTAGAAGATCCTTGCTAAATGATAAGAAAGAACCTGAGGAAAATAAAAATTTGTTTTAAATAAGATGTAAGTGTAATGGTAAAGATGAAATTTCATTATTGATGGTGTAAGAATTGATAAGATTGTTTAAGAGGAAATGGTTAATAAATTAAATTGAAAAATGAAGGAGCATCCAAATCCCTACCAGATTTCTTGGTTGCAGAAGGATCATAAGGCTTTGGTCAAATAGCAATGTCTGTAAAGTTCAAAATTGACAACTATCATGATGAGGTATTGTGTGATATTATGACTATGGATGTTTGTCACCTATTTTTAGGAAGACCATGGAAATTTGATCTTCGTTTAGTACATGATTGGTATGTAAATACTTATTGTTTGAAAAAGGATAGAGTCTAACACAAGCTAAAGCCAATGAAAGAAACAAAGGAAAAGGCATGTAGTAGTGCAAGAATATATCTAGTTGATGGAAATAAGTTTCTAGAAGGCATGAAGCATGCACCTATATGTTTTTCTTTAATTCCAAAAGTTGATAAAGAGGAAGTAGATGTACCTGTGTATTTTGTAGTTTTCTTGGATGGGTTTTGGGATATTGTATCTAATGATATACATTATGGATTTCCACCAATAAGAAAGATTAGTTTCCAAATGGACTTGATTACTGAAGCCATTTTGTGAATAAGGTATCATATAGAATGACTCCAATAGAGAGTAAAGATTTGAGTAGACAACTGCAAGAATTGTGGCAAAAGGGGTTGATCCAAGAGAGTTTAAGTCCTTGTGTTGTACCAACAGTACTATAATCAAAGAAAAATGGAGAATGGAGGATGTGTACATATTCATGGGATATCAATAAGATTACTATCAAGTATAGGTTTCCCTTTCCAAGGATGAATGATATTATATATATTTTGAGTGGAGATGAGTACTTCACAAAGATAGTTATGAAGAGTGGATATCACCAAATCTAGACTATAGAAGGAGATGAATAAAAAACATCCTTCAAGACAAAGGAGGGCTTGTATGAGTGGTTAGGCATTCCCTTTAGGATAACCAATGCATAGAAAATTCATGTGGCCCATGAACGAGGTATTGAAATAAATTTTGAGTTAGTTTCTTATTGTTTACTTGGATGATATTTTGATCTTCAGGAAAACATTGGAATAGCGTATAATGCATATTCTAAGGGTCTAAAAAGTTAAGGGAAGAAAATTTGTTGATTAGTATGAAGAAGTGAAGTTTTTTGAAGGAGTTATTTTACCTAAAATTTGTTGTCTTAGTAGATGGTCTTAAAATGGACCCACTGAGAGTGAAGGCTATCCTTGAGTGACCTACTCCACGGAGTGCTACTCAGGTAAGATCTTTTCATGGTTCAGCTAGCTTTTACAAAAAATTTATCAAAATTTTCAATAGCATATGTGAACCCCTAAATGAAATAATGAGATGGGATTAACAAGAGTTTAAGTGGACTACGTGAGCCTCAAATAATTTTGATTTATTGAAAAGAAAAGTTATAGAGCTACTTGTTTTGGCACTTCCATATTTTAATAAGGTATTTCAAGTAGACTGTGATGCTAGTGGCAATTCCATTGGAGTTATTTTAATCATGAAGGTAAAACCCATTCTTATTTTTAGTGAGAAGTTGAATGATGCCAAAATAAAATATTTTGTTTATGATCAGGAGTTTTATACTATAGTTTAGGTATTGAGAAAGTTGATACATTATCTTTTTCCTAAAGAGTTTGTTTTGTTTACTGATCATCAAGATTTACAGTATTTGAATAGACAAGGAAAGATAAATCAAAGATATTTAAAATGGGTTAGGTTTTTGCAGAGTTACATGTTTGTTTTGAAATTTCATAGGAGTGGAAAGTCTATCAAGGTTGCAGATGCCCTCAGCAAGAGGCATAATTTATTGATAGAGATGTAGATCAAAGTTGTTGGGTTGAAAGAACTCAATAGTTTGTATCCTAAGGATTCTGATTTTGGTGAGGCTTGGAGAGCGTGCATGGAACCTGTTACTTTAGAAAAGACCGGATGGTTGGATTTTATAATCAAATATGGTATGTTATTCAAAGGTAGTCAATTATGCAATCCAAAGAGTTCCATGAGGGAGAACCTAATCAAAGAGAAACATAGTGGAGGATTGGCTAGACATTTTGGTCAAGATAATACCATTTCTCTGGTTAATGAGCATTATTATTTCCAAAATTATAAAAATATGTTAATACTTTTGTAAAAATTTGTAGAATATGTCATATGGAAAAAGGAACCAAGTAGACTACAGGGTTATATCATCTATTACCTATACCATAGAGGTCATGGGAGGATATTAGTATGGAATTTATTCTTGGTTTACCAAGAACTCAAAGAGGGCATGATTCCATTTTTGTGGTGGTAGAAAGGTTCTCAAAGATGACACTTTTCTCTTCTTGGAGAAAGATTAATGATGTTGTTCATGTGGCAGAATTATTTTTCAGGGAAATGGCGAGCCTACATGTTTTACCCAAAAGCATAGTTTCAAATTGAGACACTAAGTTTGTTGAGTACATTTGGAGAACATTGTAGAAAATTCTAAAACAAAATTGAAGTTTAGCTCAACACACCATCCATGGACTGATGGGAAGACTATGGTTATTCATTGGGTGTGTATCCATACCATAGCTCATAAGGTGTCTTCTTGGTTCCTTAATTATTCTAAAAACATTCATCCTTTGGTTATAATTGATGTGAGTTATAAGTTATGTTCCTTTGGTTATCCATCCTTGACCTGCACTCACTTTCCTTGTGTCCATAATTCTTGCAGGTGTAACACTAGCCAGAAAATATAGCATTATTAGATCCGATTTTACACTCCTTTTCTCTATTTCCAATCTTGTTACATGAAAAACATTTCCCATTGAATTTAAGTTGTGTCCTAGGTGTCTTCATAGGTTATTCAGTTTTTTGTTCTGATGAATTAGTTTTCTCTCTTGATCTAGAACTTTCACCTTTCTCAAATCCAAGTCCTTGTGTATCTCCAATTGGTCTTTGCCTTTCCAACTGCTCATAAAGCTTCATGATAACTGATATGAATTTTTCTTTGAATTCATTTGCAGTAGAAATTTCAATCCTAATTAATTTATTAACCCTTCCAAGTTCCTTCTCATTATGTTTATATTCCTCAAGATAGATTTTCAATTTTCCAACTCATGTTTTAGGTTGTCTCTATCCTTCGTGATATGTTCATGCTCATAAAATTTTTATTTTAGGGATTGAGAACCATTTTTACTTCCTTTCTGCTGCAACTGTTCAACACGATCTTGCCTCTTATCTCTAGATTTGTTCAGTTGATCCTTCAGGTTTAGAATGAAACTTTCAGCATCCTTAAGATTTCTCTCCAATTATAAATTATGATTGTTTTATTTGTAAAGATCATCAAGAAAAACCAAAACCTAATTTTGTGCACTTCTAGAAACTATCAAATTTTTCATTGGGATCTTCCTCCAAGGACCAAATCTTTGATACCAATTTTTAGGATTGAATAAAAATGAGAGGGGAGGTGAATCAGTGTTCTAGTCGATCTAAATTTTAACAATAATTTGTATATTAATGAAATAAACACAACTTAAAGAAAAACATAACACATCAACCATATCATCATAACACCATTATTTTTGACATGGAAACCCTATTAGGGGAAAAACCACGGTGGGGATGGATGCAAAAATATATTTTACTTCTACAGAAATAAAGGTGTTTGGTTAAGGATAATATTACACAAGAGGGGAATGCACATGCATTCGGGCTTACAACCTATATCTCACTTCTCAATTACGAAATTGCCAAACAAAGCTCACTGCCTCATCAATCTGATACAAAAGATATATGACTCACTATCCTAGTCATGAACTGACAAAAAACATCAATTATGCTAATAAAATTTTAGTGAAGTGTACAACTGATCAACTAATAGGTGAGATTCTGAATGATGTTCCTTTAGTATTATATCCATGCCTTAACCTTCACATCAAATTCTCTATTTCTATCCTATGATCCATCTCAAAAAATTGATCTCATATATCAACTTGTTCCTTAACTTTGTTGGTCATAAGAACAAAATAAGTAGTGTGAGGTGTGTCATCCAAATAACCTATCAAATATCCATACTAACCCAAATCATAACATGTACATAATGTACCATGTCATCTCTAACTCCTCAAATGATCAAATCAATTATACCATCGATCCAATAGGATCATTACTCTATCAAATAATCAATTGTCTATGTCTCTGTCTCACACCTATCAACTTGATACTCAACAAATCATAACTTCCTCAAATATTAACATTAAACTCTTCGATCATAGACATAGATGTATATATTTCATATGACTCATCTTCTATAATTGCACATCAAAACCATATCATATGTTTTTCTACTACTCATAATACCAAAACTATATCACTGTGCCAATAAGTCTGTACTTAACCAATCTTATTATCTGGCCTTTGGTATCACAAAATAGTGTTAGCCAATCATCTGAAAGATGTGTAGTTTCCATCAATGACAATATACATTCACCGTATCTCTATCTCTTTCCAATAGCTCATTTGAGCATGGATAGTTCCAATTAATTCTAGAGGTTCATTTGGGATATATAAGTTTTTATTTAAAGTTTCATTGGAAAATCAAGTTTGGTTTTGAAGATATTTAATTTTATGTTTTGGTGAGGTGGTACAAAAAAATTTGAACTTATTTTTTAAGGCCTTAGAGGCTCTAAAAGTGGTGTCAAAATTTTCTTAGCTGGTGCCTTGCAACCCCAAGGATGTAGAATACTTTGAGATGTTTCCAAAAAGTGGTTATAATAGCCAATTGGGTCCATGATTCACAAGATATGGACCCATTAATTTGTGCTACTTTTGGAGGAAAAATAAAATCAATTCAAACACTACAATGAGTTACAAAACCCATTTGTGGGCTTATTCTTGGCATATTCCAATGTAGATAAAATAATATAAGGATGGTCAGCTCAAAATGGGGGGTTACAATTTCTAGAGCTTTCTAGGGTGGTTAAAATTCCCAATACAAAGAAGACAAATAGGGGTTACCAAGAGAAGTTTTGATGGTACATATGGTGGCTTTGGCTTGTAGACTATTGTAATGAAAATTACCATGTGGTTGTATCATGTTATTTTCTAATTATTGTGATATCATTTCGTTGAAGATAATAGGAAGCGAGTGTTTATGTTCTTGCAAGTGTTCGGTTCTTACAATTTTTTTTAATTTCTCTTTTGTGTTGTGTGTGTTTGGGTTAGTAAGTGGAGTACCCTTCATTATATCTCAATTGTTTGCAGGTTCTTGTTGAAATAATAAATGGTAGTACTCAAATACTTCCACCTTTTGTCCAAGGACTACCTCAACAACACGATCAAATGCATAAGCATGAAGATATGGAAGGTTCCAATTTGATCCTCTAAGAATAGAGGCTTTGATTAATTTATACCTAAGTATTTGAAAGGCTTTCCATATGCAACATTTCATTCAAACTTTGCATCCTTTGTTAGTATAAAAAACAAAGGAGATGCAATCTAGCTAAAGTCCTCAATGAATCTCCTTTAGTAACTTACATGATGCAATAAGATTTTTTCTAGATAAGAACTTGTATATTTTCAATTACTTTAATCTTAGGAGGATATAATTGAATTCCTTACTTAGAGACATAGTGTCCCAACACTACTCCTTCCATCATTATATAGCACTTATCATTCTACAAGGATCGAGATTATAGTCTTAGTATCTCTATATTACTTCTTTTGTTTGGTCATATCTCTTCAAATCTATCACCGTGCATGGTAAACTCATCCATTCTTGGCATGCCTCCATCCTCAAGTATACTTCTCTCTAGTCTCATCAAGATGTTAAAATTATCTCTATCAAAACATCATTTTTTTTAAAGAAACAAACTATTAGTACAATCTCTAATATTCAAACTAAAGAATTTTTTAAGGATATAATACTTCAAATTTAGTTCCATTTAATTTATTTTATGTAGTTGTATCAGGCATTAACAGGTCGATAATTTGGTGCAACGACAACTATACTTGTAACAAGTGGTATCAGAGCTTGGTCATAGGTTAGAATCCCCTTGAGTAACACTAAGTGGAGATTGTTGGAAAAATGGTCAGCACCCCCCTTAGGATTTGTGACAAGGGACTAACCACCTCCTATGGATTTTATAAGTCTAGAGTTTGTATCAAGCCTTGATAGGTCAATTTTTGGTGCAATAGAAACCACACTTATAACAAGATTGTTACGACCAAAAGGAGGCAAGCACAACTGAGAGGGGGGATGAATCAGTTGTACACACCTAATAAATTTAATATTACCTTATCCACTTAGATATGAAAGATAAAGAATAATGCAAGATGCACAACACATAACTTAGAATACAAATATTTGTTCTCAAGGAAACCTAGTTAAGGGAAAACCATGGTGGGAATCAAACCCACAAGATAAATGTACTATGCTAAAAGTACTACCTAATTAAGAGAAAAATAGAGAACAAAGGATGCATAAGAAACCACATGCTTATAGCCTAATTAGTAGGCATACTACTCACAATACAATCTCATATCTAGCCCTTAGTCAAGTTCACCGATCTATCTTTACTTACAACAGGGTGGACATGCAGTCCATTACAACCGAACTGACAAATAGCCTCTTCAATGACAATACAGTTTCGATGAAGTACAAACCCTTCTTTAAAGAAATAAAAATTATTTTTACAATTTAATACTACCACATATCTCTCCCTTACTTAATAATTACAAAAAGATCTCTCATTTATACTTATTACAAAGAATAATCAACCACTAGTTCGGCTAGACCTATTACAATAAAATATGTAACCTTTAATCTCAATCCTCCAAGAAATCAAAATCAAGTTGGATAAGACTTAAAGAGGACCCAAATCATCAACCATGAACATGCCTGTGTGAAATCCAAGCAGCATCAAGAATCTCAATAAGTTACTCCATCAGGTCAGTTAGGACCTAAATGAAGAAACACCAACATTCTACTCAAAATAGTGAATCTGATCATGTCCAACGATGTGGTCAAGAAGAATGATCATTACACAATCCAATAATACCAACAAGAAGCATGATTAACATTCAGAACATTCACATAATCTCATCTCTATCTTTGATCAATAGGGTTCACCAAATAGTGAACTTTGACATAACAAAAGATAGCTTGTCGTATACTGAATCATGAAAAAAACATCTATGAACACGATGATAAGGCACGATGAAACCACCAACTTTACAAATTCTGAAAAATCAAATCAAGGATGTACTGATCCAAATACTTAACCTTTGTACACATGAACAATACAACAAAAGCAACCAGCAACTCGGTCAAACCATACTCAATTTGTCATCTCAACATTTATGAACCTCTATAGATAAACTAAAGACACCATGGAACAACACCTTAAGATCACAACTCTAGATCTTCAATATAGCACCTGAACAACTAAAATATTCTACACTAAACACACTATATGAAATAGTAACTAGTATGTTGACATCAATGAAAAAATTAATGTCAGCACACCCAAAAGCCAAACTTTGAAACTTTCAATAATAATCCAAAGATCTCCCCCTTTGGAATTGATTGCAACATGCAAAGTGAAAAACTAATCAATGCGCAAATTCATTTTTATATCCACCTGATCACTTTGAATATCCATCTTCAACGCAGTCTCTCCCAAACTTTATTTTTCACACAAGATCCCCCCCTTTGAAATCAATGGAAAAGGGCCAAAGATATAAAAAATAACTAAACTCACCTCAAAAGGAAAAATATAAAAATCCCAGTATGAAACTAAAATAACCATAAGACTGCTCCCCCTAAGAACTAGTCCCCAAACTCATAAATACAGTGAGTGATATTTTGATATTCTTACTGGATTGATGTCATCCTCAGCATCAATTCCTTTGATTAGGAGGGGATATCACCCAAGCTTCCCCATGAGATACATAAATTTATCCTTTAGAAAAGGCTTTATAAAGATGTCAGCAATATGTTCCTTAGTAGATGCAAATTCCAATCTTACTTCCTTTTTATCAACTTTATCCCTGAAGAAATAAAATTTATTAGAAATGTGCTTTTTTCTTGAGTGTAATACGAGATTATTTGAAATACTTATAGCACTAGAGTTATCATAGTAGATAACAATATGGTCATCAATGTTTATCTTTATATCCTTTAGCCTTTGCTTCATCCAAATATCTTGATTACAATTTATTGTATCAGCAACATACTTAGTCTTAGCAGTAGATTGTGAAATACAATCTTACTTCTTACTAACCCAAGATATTGGTCTCTTACCCAAAAATAATGCACCTCCACTAGTACTCTTTCTATCATCAACATTTCCTTCCTAATCAGCA
>MU217885.1:38426-53723 GCA_018584345.1 Thuja plicata | reverse complement strand
TGTCTAGTCTAGAATGAGTTAGATATTGCAGTCTTCCAATCATAGATCTGTATAGTGTCTAATTAGCACAAGGGGAATAGTCATCTTTGGTTAACTTGCAACTAGTAACCATAGCAGTTCCAACCAGCTTTGAATCTTTCATACCAAATTTCTTCAGTAATTCTCTGACATACTTGGACCTTGTGATTAAAATTTCTTTATCCAACTGTGTAATTTGCAATCCAAGAAAGAATTGCATCTCTCCTATCATAGACATCTCAAATTATTTTTGAATTTCATCATAAAAACCTCTACTCAACTCCTCATTACCAAAAAATATAATATCATCAACAAATACTTCAACAATCAAGATATTTTCATCAATTATTCTGAAATATAAGTTACTATATACATTTCCCTTACTAAAACCAATCTTTATCAAATACCAATCCAATCTAGCATACCAATCTCTAGGAGATTTCTTTATTCTATACAAATCTTTCTAAAATTTACAAACCATGTCTCCTTCTTCAGTTAGAGTAAAACCATCAAGTTACTTAATATAAACATCTTTCTCTAGTTCACCATTCAAAAATATAGACTTAACTTCCATCTAATAGACTTTAAATTTTCTATAAGTTGCATATGAAAGAAAGAATCTAACAGCTTCAAGTATAGCATAGGAGAAAAGGTCTTTGTTAATTCAATACCTTCCATTTGTTAATATCCTTTGCATGCCACTCTTTCTTTGTTTCAAACCACTTTACCATCTTCATTTAGCTTATTTATGAATACCCATTTAGTAACGTTCATATTTTTGTCAAAAGGTATAGGAACAAGAATACAAGTTTTTCTCTTCTCAATCTAATTAAGTTCTTCTCTCATTTCTTTCATCCAACTCTCATCATTGTATTCTTCTTTTTTATATTTACATTTAAATTTAGATAAAAACATGTTTCATCCCTGGAATTGTTTTCTCTAGTTTGAACACCTCTATTCTTATCACCAATAATAACATCTCCAGAATGATTAATCCTTACATACCATGGATTTTTTTTTTTTTTTTTTTTGTGTAGGTTGTGTAGAAGACCCTTTATACACTTTATTTTCCACAGGTTCTCTCTTATAATTTCCAATCCATTTTTATTTTGATTTTGCACTTCCATAATCTGATTGTCATACAAGTAAGTTCTTTCTGATCTCTGCATATTTTTGTCAACTCTGGCATTTTCACTTTCAACAATCTTCTTTAGTATGTAGTTATAAAATTTATAAACTTTTCTCTTTGTAGAATATCTATGAAATATTCCTTCATCACTTCTAGGATCAAACTTTCAAATATCCTCATCCCTCTTAATGTAGTATTTACTTCCAAAAATTATAATTTATTTCACTGTAGGAATATGACCATACCATAGTTCATAAGGAGTCATACCAGTTCCTTGCTTAATATATACTTTCTTCATAGTGTATATTGTGGTGCACACTACTTCTCTCCAATATATCTATGGATTTTTTCCTTCAATCATCATATTCCTAGTTGTATCTAAGATAGTCCTATTCCTTTTCTCAGTAACACCATTATACTATGGGGTTCATGGAGAAGAAGTCTATCTCTTTATCTCATTCTCTTCAAAGAATGCATAAAACTCACCAAATGTAAATTCTCCACCTCTGTCTGATCTTAGGCATCTTAATCTCTTCCCATATTTTTATTCTACCATCATCTTGAATATCTGAAATTTCTAAAAGGCTTTTGATTTGTCTTTCAAAAATGTAACCCACATCATTGTTGAATAGTCATCAATAAATAGCATAAAATATTTATCACCATAATATCTTCTTTTCTTAGTAGGACCACATAGATTTGTATGTACCAAATCCAACACTCCATTTGAGGAATATGTCTTTTTCTTAAAAGTGGATTAGTTAGTTTTCCCAATTGAAATTCTTAGCACATGTTGTTAGGATTCATCAATTTAGGTAAATCTCTTATAACTTTTATAGTGCTAATTTTCACCATATTATCAAAGTTCACATGACAAAATATTATATGCAATAACCAATTGTCATCAGTCTTAGCAATCAAGCATTTACTCTAAGTAGTTTTCAAATGAAATAGATTATTAGTAGTTTATGTACCTAACACAATAAGATTTCATGTACTTCCAATAATTTTGCAGATTTCATCCATAAATTCCAATTTATAACCTTTATCCAATAGTTGTCCAACACTCAACAAATTATGATTAAAAACTTCAACATACAGGGCATCATTAGTATTGTTTTTACCATCAAGAGTAATAGATCCTTTCCCTTTAATTAAACAAGGAGCATTGTTACCAAATATTCCAACACCACCATCATAATCTTCAAGCTTTAAAAACTTATCCTTGTCACCAGTCATATGATGTGAGCATCCACTATAAATTACCGATTCATCTCTTTTAACAACTCATGAAACAAATGCATTTTCTTCATAAGGTTTATGTCCTTTAACAATAATAAACACAATTTCATCCTCACTAGCAATAGACTCATCATCATTCAATTATTCTTCATGATCATAAACACTCTTATGACTCTTAGAATGATATTTTTTAGATTTGTCTCTAAAATCCCTGGAGATCTTGTTCAGACATATAGATGCAATATGACCAATCTTATTATAATTGAAGTATTTCAAAGGTAACCTTCCTTAATACTTATCAGAACCCTTAGGTAGTCTCCTTGAAATCAAGTCTTCAAGTTCATCAATCTTCCTTTCTTCCTCCATGATCTCTTCCCAATATTTAGCATAGTGTTTGAATTTCAATTTAGTAGAGCTTTCTCCTTGGTCACGCTAAGTCACACTGGCTTTAAATGTAAACTCAACCTTCAGATGTTCCTTACCAAGTGTAGTCATCTCATAATCACAAAGTTTTCCTACCGAAGCTTCTCTTGAAATGTATCTTATGGTTCTTAATTCTTCAATAGAAGAAAATTTATCATTGTAACATGCAGGAAAAGATATAAGAATCTTGTCTACAATTTCATTGTCTGTCAAGGTACCACCAACACATTAGATTGCACAAACTAGATTATTTACTCTCTGCAAATAGACCAAGGCAGTTTCTCCTTCCCTTATCTTCATATCTTCATATTTTTCTTTTAATGTCTATAATTTAGCTTTCTTAACATATGTGTCACCTTCATAAATAGTTTCTAATTTTTTCCATATCTCATCTGCAGTTCTTAACCCATAAATGTGAGAATATTCTGAATTAGATAAGGAACTGATCAAGGTCTCTCTTGCTAACATGTTCTCCTTGAATTTCTTATTTTCATTTGTAGTAGTATTTGTTAGATCATTGGGAATAGCATAAGGATTCTCAGTGATCTGCCAATATTCATCTTTCGTTCCCATGCAAATCGGGTAGGTATCCATTCGATCATTCCAAATCGGATAATTTATTTCATCAAACTTTAGACTCTCTTTTCTCAAAATTTCCATGATGGATCTCCTTCAAGCAGTCAAGATTCTTCAAAAGGACTTAGCTCTGATACCAATTGTTAGGCCCAAAAAGAGGCAAGTACAACTGAGAGAGGGGGTGAATCAGTTGTACACACCTAATAAATTTAATTTCACTTTAGCCACTTAGATTGGAAAGATAAAAATTAATGCAAGATCCACAAAACAGAACTCACAACACAAAAATTTGTTCTCGAGTAAACTCGATTAAGGAAAAACCCCGATGGGAATCAAACCCACAAGATAAATGTACTCTGCTAAAACTATTGCCTGATTAAGAGAAAAATAGATAAAAAATGATGCATAATAAACCATAGGATTATAGCCTAATCAGCAGGCACACTACTCAAAATACAATATTAGATTTGGCCCTCAATCGGGTTCACTGATCTATCTTTACTTACAATAGGGTGGACATACAGTCCATTACAACCAAACTGACAAACAACATCTTAAATGCCAATACAGTTCCAATGAAGTACAAACTCTATCTTAAATCAAGAGAAATTCTTCTTAAAATTGCATACTACCACATATCTCTCCCTTACTTAATGATTACAAAATGTTCTCTTATTTATACTGATTACAAAGAATAATTCACCACTAGGTCAGCTAGACCTATTACAATAAGATATGTAACCTTAAGTTCAATCCTCCAATAAATCTAGATCAAGTTGGCTAGGACTTAGATAGGACCCAAGTCATCAACCACAAACACACTTGCATGACATCCAAGCAGCATCATGAATCTCAACATGTTACTCCATCAGGTTGATTAGGACCTAAATGAAGAAAAACCAACATTATACCAGAAATAGAAAATCTGATCACATCCAATGATGTATTTCAGTAGCATGATCATTATACAATCCAAGAACACCAACAATCAACATGAATAACATTCAGAACACTCACATAATCTCATCTCTATCTCTGATCAACAAGAACACCAAATAGAGAATTATTTCATAACAAAAGATAGCTTGTCATATATTGAATCATGAACAACATCATTTGGGAACACAATGATAAGGCACCATGTAACCACTAGCTTCACAACCTCTAAAACATCAAATCAAGGACATACCGATCCAAATACTCAACCTTTGTACACAGGAACACTGCAACATAAACAACTAGAAATTTGATCAAACCATACTCAATCTGTCATCTCAACATCTGTAAACCTTTGTAGAAAAATTATAGACACCATGGAACAATACCTTTAGATCGTGACTCTAGATCTTCAATATAGCACCTGAACAACGAAAATATTCTTCGCCGAACACATTGAACACACTTTCTAAAACAGTATCCAGTATGTTGACATCAATGACAAAATATTAATGCCAGCACATCCAAAAACCAAACTCTAACATGCTCAACAATCATCCAACATGAATTCCTCCATCCTCAAGTATACTTCTCTCTAGTCCCATCAATATTTTTAAATTATCTCTATCAAATCATCATTTTTTACAAGAAATATACTATTGTTACAATCTCTAATCTTAGAACTAAAGCATTTTTGATAGGATATAATACTGCAAATTCAGTTCCATTTAATTCATTTTATGCATAACCCATAAGAGAAAATAATGCATACCAGCTTATAAAATAACCATTATGGATAGATCAAGTAGACAAACCAAAATATGATACAAGAAATACCCTTGGAAGACCTTCATGAGGGAAAAATTAGTCTTTAAAAGCATCCATACTCCATTATATTATTCATCCATAAAGAAATACAAAGAACTTACAGAGCTATAATGAACACTCATGAAACATCAAGCCTCTCCCAAGCATTGTACATGTGGGAAATATGAATCCACACATATCATGTGATGCTTAACATGTGAAACCCTTTAAAAAACTCAATAATGATAGCCCACTCAACAAATCAACCTAAACCACTAACATGTGCTTTCTTTTCTACAATCAAGCTCAGAGAAATACAACCATGTACTAAGATAAAACCATGTGTCATAAAATCATACATATACAATATTATTTACCCCTTATTTAATATTGGGCACTACATTTTTTATTTATTAAATATCTTTCCCCAATATTAACAATTATCCAAATTTGTAAATATATCGTCCTAAAAAGTAAGCACCTAACTTGTGCTCATTTTGGGACCATTTTATGCCTAATTTAGTGTTTTTTCTATGGTAGGACCTCAGATTACACTTAAATGTATACTTAATGATAATCCTTAAAGGATTAGAAGTTGTCATTAGTATACAAGCAGACAGTTTTGGTCGGTTATGGTCACCGGGCGACAACACTCATCGAGCAACAGTGATTACTGAGCGCAATAATTACCAAGTGCAGTGGTCACCGAAATGTTTTGAACACCGAGTAGTATATCAACCGAGCATCAGTCTACAAAGACACAAATGAGCACCAGTATACATAGACATCACCAAGCACTAGTCTACACGGAGAGACAATATTTCACCGGGAAAAGCAGATCTGAACTACATGTCAGCTAAAGCACTTTAGTCTTTAAAATATATTTTTTCTTAGCTGGACAACCGTTTCTTGTGGATCAAGAAAAGTGTAAATGATGGATTCGATTAGTTAAAGTGGTTGTATTCATGCAAACTAGGAGATCAAGGTCAAGTTATAAACCTTTGATCTTAGAGTTATTCAAGAAAATCATGAAACCTAATTAGGTCAAAATCCTATATATATATATATTAATCAATCAATAAAGAGATGATTGTAGCCGTCAAGGAAATCTATGGATCAGACAGAGGTTTTCATGTAGAAGGAAAGATAAAGAAGAATTTAGTTATGAAGAACTACATTAAAGGCTACTGAGCAGAACAAAGGTATTATTCATCACAATAGGTTATATATAGTTTGTGAGCTTAAAGGATCTATAATCAGCAATTCAAGATTGCAAGTATTAGATCATACATATTTTGTCTACTCTCTAACAATTGTAGCAAACAATAAAATCCTTCAAGATGGTGGAATTAATAGTCTTTATGTAAATCTCTTAACCGAGTGCACACATACATTGTGTTGCTAAAATATTCTAACCGAGTAGACTTAACAAGTCTGACATGTTTTAGAACCTCCTGAAACCTTCTAGAGTTCTTTAGTGGATAGATATCATAGAAAAATTTATGGGTGGAAAGGATTGCTACTAATTCAAGCTAGCAAGATTCAAATTCTTAGATCCACCCTCCAAGGTCTCTCTCTTTACGCTTTGATCATCTTTAAAATCCCCCAAAAATTTGGAGAATCTATTGAAAAGATTCAAAAAACAATTTGTGGACAGGAATGGAGAAAAGAAGAGGTTAGCTCTCATTGCATGGGATAAGGTTTGTCAGCCTGTTAACAAAGGGGGACTTGGGTTACACAAAATCAAAAATATTAATGACCACCCCCTTGCCAAAATCATATGGAGATACTACAACTCTAGGGGAGAATGAACTCTAATATTGGATAATAAATACAATAAGGAGCGCCCAGACCTTGCTACCTTTCTTGACATAGATAGGGGAGTTGGAGGCTCTTTTATATGGAGAAATGTTATGAAAAGAAAAGAGCATATCAAATAGAAAGTTGGAAATGACATAAATGTTCTTTTTTAGGATGATGAGTGGATATTACAAACTCCCCTCAAGGATTTTCCTGAATGGAAGAAATTTGAGAGTCAATGCAAACTTAGATTTGGGAGGAAAGTGGAGGACTACTGGAATAGGGATCACTGGAAAGATTTGTTGGTTATTTATAAGACTTTGGGATAGCTCAAAAAAATCCTTAATTCTACTATTATGATTGAGGAAGAAGACATGATTATATGGAAGTACAATCCAAATGAGAACCTAACTATATCATCTCTATATCAGTAGGAGTATGAGGATCTCAATGAGCCATGTTGGGAAAAATTATGGATTAAGGACCTCACCCCAAATATCAATGTCTTTTTTTGGATTTTAATGCAAAACAAAGTTCTTACCAATGATAATCTCAGAAAAAGAGGTATGATAATTGTGAATATATGTTACCTTTGTAACCAGGATGAGGAAAGTGTGGATCATATTTTTATTCATTGTCCCTATGCTAGGGCTATTTGGGATGTTAGGAATAACAGTCCACAAGACAACTGAGAAGGGGGGGGGGGTGAATCAGTTTTAGTATAGATTATTAAAATTTAAACTTTATATATCATATCAGCAAAAAGTAAATGATAACACAGTAAATGCCAATACCATAACACAATATTTGTTATTGAGGAAACCTTGTTAAAGGTAAAACCCCGATGGGAATTAACACCCACAAATAATGTACTGAGAGTATAGTATCCCTGTTAAAAGATATTAGCCCTGTTAGGAGCTTGTTACAACATTGTAGTACATAGTCCCTATTAGGAGACAGACCCTGTTAGGAGTCAAAGAAAATAGTAGGCTCACTGCCAAGGCACACTGCCCAAAGAAGGTTAAGGCCACCCTCAAGGATTTACAATTTGAATCAAGTGTATAAAGAAAATACACAATCTAGTGAACTGTTTGATAGCAACTATCTTTTCTTAGTCAGTTCCAATGAAGTATAACAATCATCAACTCTTCTGTACATCCAACATTCAACAAGCTTCGCAGCTTCCACACATCTCTACCCTTTTTAATCTCTTCCATATCTTCTCCACAAGAAAAGATCTCTCATATATACCCTCTTACAATAATTCATTAGGTCGTCCAGTTAAGCTTTCCCAATACATAATTAACTAGGTTGGCCAAATAAGGATTTTCATCATACAAATAATTATATAACCCCTTGCAAAGATACACACAATACCTATAACAAGTAAACATCAATTACAATCCACATATACTTTTAGATCCGCAATCTAGACTCATAATTAATTTCACATGCTACATGTCTGAAGTCGTCCAGTAAATAGGTCTTCTCCAGAATACACGCCACAGACAACATCACCAGTAAAAATATGACAATCAAATTAAACCCATTACTCATCCATATGTTAGTTTTCCACCAATAAGCTTGCTTCTTTTGAAATATCTTCACCAGAAAGATACACCAGAAACACAAAGACCTGCTCTGTCTAGAATCACTGTTATAGTCCAGAAAACCAGTCTTCACCAAATCAACTGTAACATCCACAATATGTAACATTAAACCAAGAGACATTAGGAATAAGGTCATCATACATCGTTCTACTAAAATCCAACTTCGATCATCTTGAATCATCCATACAGTGTCGGTACACTTCTTCCAATCAAGTAACTAGTTTGTTTCTCCATAGAAATATATGTTGACATGAGTGACAAAAACATGAACATCAACAACATGATCAGTACCAAAAATTGATATCATCCAACAATCTCCCCCTTTGGAATTGATGGAAACATATGGGAAAATCCATATGCATCAACCCAAAAGTACTCTCTCTCAATACAACCTTCTCAATATCCTCAACACAAAGCTCCCCAAAATAGTAGGGATTTTCACATAGATTTCTTCCCCCTTTGGAAACAATGGCAAAGGGTTCCATAAATAATCTGTAGTCTTCTTTAAGGTGTATCTTTTTCAAATCTTCATGTCCATCAATTAGGTGCAAGATCACCCAAATGTACTCCATAGTGTTCTCCTGCGATCGCTCTCCCTAAGGAGTAGATCCATACATCAAGTCTAGAGAGTGATATAGCTCTGAAAACCATTGGACTGATGCATATCTGCATTGATTAATTACCACTGGGAGGGGCCACCACCCCAAACATGCCTCTGAGATATTCAAAAGCATCTTTTGGAAATGGTTTGGTAAATATATCTGCTATATGTTCCTTTGTGCTAATGTACTCAAGTCTAATTTCTTTATTTTCTACATTCTCCCTCAAGAAATGATACTTAATAGAAATATGCTTAGTTTTTAAATACATTACATGGTTCTTTGACATGCTTACTATGCTAGTGTTATCACAATGAATAACCATTGCCTCATTGAAAATTATTCCAATGTCTTCCATCATTTGTTTCATCCAAACAACTTGTGTGCAATTTATTGCAGCAACAACATATTCTGACTCAGCAGTAGATTGAGCAATACAGTTCTGCTTCTTGCTCAACCAAGAAACCAACCTTTTCCCAAGGAAAAATACACCACCACTTGTACTCTTACTGTCATCCACATTACCTGCTTAATCAGCATCAGTAAAAGCCTGCAAAGTAAAATCATCAGATTTTTCATACCATAATCCATATTCTATTGTCCCTTTCAAATATCTGAAAATTCTTTTCATAGCAGCGAAATGTGTTTCTTTAGGATCTGCCTGATATCTAGCCACAATTCCAACTGCATTGGTAATATCTGGTCTAGTGTGTGTTAGATAGTGTAGACCTCCAATCATTTATTTGTACTTAGTCTGAACAACACTTTGAGTCTTATCACTATTAGTCAGTTTGTTTCATGTCACCATAGGTGTTCGAACAGGTTTACAATCTTCCATTCCAAACTTTTCAACATTTCTTTAAGATACTTGGTTTGAGATATAAAAATGCCATTCTTACTCTGATTAATTTGCAAACCAATAAAAAAATTCATCTCACCAATCATTGACATTTCAAATTCATTTTCCATTTATTTATCAAACTTCTTACTCATCTTATCATTTCCTCCAAAAATGATATCATCAACAAGAACTTCTATAATAAAGATTCCATCTTCTTCAGTTCTTAAATATAAATTACTATTTGCATTACCTTTCCTGAAAGCAAGACGAAGTAGATGTTTGTCCAGTCTTACATACCATGACCTTAGTGCTTGTTTGAGTCCATACGGTGCTTTCTTTAGTATGCAAACTATGTTTTCATCATCTGTCAAAGGAAAACCATTAGGTTTCTCAATGTAAACTTCTTCTTCTAGATCATTATTCAAGAATGCTGACTTCACATCCATCTAATAAACCTTAAAGTCTTTATGTGCAACATAAGAAAGGAATAATCTCACTGCTTACAATCTAACAACATGAGCAAATTTTTCTTCATAGTCTATGCCTTCTTGTTGTGAGTAGCCTTTACATACCAGTCTAGCCTTGTTTCTTACCATTGTTCCTTCCTCATCCATCTTGTTTCTGAAAACCCATTTAGTACCAATCACATTTTTGTTCTTAGGTCTTGGAACCAATTCCCAAGTATCATTTTTCTTTATTTGTTCTAGTTCTTCTTCCATAGATTTAGTCCAAGATTCATCTCTACATGCTTCATCAGTAGTATTTGGTTCAAATTGAGAAATCAAACAGATCTCATCTCTAACTCTAGATCTAGTCATCATGCCTTTGCTTGCATCACCAATAATTTGATCTTTAGGATGGTTCTTCTTAACATACCTTGGTGTCTTCAATGTCTTAGTAGCTTCAGTCTATTCATCTTCAATCTCATCATCAACCATCAAAGATTCTTCAGGTTCAACAGTAACCTCTTTTGTTTTTGTAATCTGACCACAATCATATATCCTTTCCTGAATCTGAAACTTTTCATCTATCCTCACATTGGCACTTTCAATCACTTTCCTCAATCTCAGATTGAAACATTTATAAGCTTTAATCTTAGTGGAATAACCAAGAAAAATTCCTTCATCACTTCTGGCATCAAAATTTCCTATCTCATCATCTCTCTTGATATAACATTTACTTCCAAATATTTTGAAATATTTCACAGTAGGTGTATGACCAAACCATAATTTATAAGGAGTTTTACTTGTACCTTCTCTGATATGGATTATGTTAAGTGTGTACACAGCAGTCCCAACTGCTTCTCTCCAGTGAACATGTGACAAATTTCCTTCCAACAACATAGTCTGTGCAACATCTAATATAGTTTTGTTTCTTCGCTCTACTATCCCATTCTGTTGTGGAGTTCTAGGGGCTGAATTCTGTCTGTGTATTCCATTTTCTTCACAGTATGTATTAAATAGCTTTGACGTAAACTCTCCTCCTCTATTTGATCATAAATACTTCATCTTTAAACCAGATTCATTCTCAACTTTTTCTTTGAATAACTTGAACTTTTCAAATGCTTCAGATTTCTTTCTCAAATATGTAACCCACATCATTCTAGAAAATTAATCAACAAATAGTATAAAGTACTTTTCACTATAGTATGATCTTGTTGTGTAGGACCACACAGATCTATATGTATCAAATCCAACTTCCCTTTTTCTGAATAAGCTTTGCTTTTAAAAGTTCTTCTAGTCTGCTTCCCCATAACACATTCTCTACACATAGTGTTAGATGGTTTTTCAATCTTAGGTAGATCTCTTACTGCTTTTGTCATACATGCCTTCACAATGTTATCAAAGTTAACATAACAAAATCTTTTGTGACATAACCAACTATCACCAACCTTCACAATAAAACAAGAAGCTTCAGATGTCTTCAATTCAGATACATTACCTCTGGATTTAGTACCAGATGCAATTAGGTCTCCTGCTTTACTTCTGATCAAGCATTTCCCATCAATGAATTTCAATTGATAACCCTTGTCTACTAACTGTCCAATAGTCAACAGATTATTCTTAAGTCCATAAACAAGTAATACATTGTCAGTGTTAGTCTTTCCATCCAAAGAGATAGATCTAATTCCAATAATAAGCTTAGGAGTATTTTCACCAAATCTGACAACACCTCCATCATGTATTTTCAACCTCACAAACTATTTTTTATCTCCAATCATATGATGTGAACAACCACTATTTATAACCCATTTAGATTTCTTTTCAACTCGAGATACTAAAGATTTTTCTTCATGATTAGGTACATCATCCTTAATAGTAATAAATCCAATCTCATCATAGTCACCATCATCATCTGATATACCCTCACTAGCATAATAACATTCCTTGTCTTTTGAGTATTTAGACTTGAAAAACTTAGGTTTATGCTTTGGAACTCTTGTAGGACATATTGATACAAAATGACCAATCTTGTTACATGAAAACCATTTCAAAGGTAATTTTCCTTCAAATTTTCCCTTACCTCTCTTTTCTCTTCTAGAAATCAGTGCCACAATTTCATCTAGCTTTCTTTCTTCCTCCTGTATCTGTTCCCATTCATCAACATAAGCTCCAAGATCTTCTCTTTTGTCACTGCTAAAGGTTCTTGCATTTCTAGATAAGGTCTTTTTGTTCTTGTGCACGGTTTCCTTGAATGTTGATTCAACTTTTGGTAAAGTGTCTCCCAATTCTGCGGCCTCAAATGTAGTTAGTTTTCCAATCAACTTTTCTCTGATGAAGTTCGGTGTCGAAGGTATAATTTTCTCTATAGCTTGTACTTTGGTTCTTTATCCAGGTTTCAAAGATCTAAGTATCTTTGCAATCACTTCTTCCTCAGGGTAAGTTCATCCAGAGTTTCTAGTGCCAGTAACCACTTCAGTTATTCTCTGTGCATATGCCCTAATGTTCTCATCTTCTCTCATCTTCAATGATTCAATCTTTGTCTTCCAATTCTGTAACTTTTCTTTCTTTGTAAACTTGTCGCTAACATATAATGCATCTAGTCTTGTCTAGATTTCATGTGCAGAGTCCAAGTCCTTTACTTCAGTGAATTCTCCCTCTAAAAGAGCACTGATCAAAGATTCCCTTGCAACCATATTGCATGAAAATAAACTCTTCTGATCTTCAGTAGCCTTCTCTAACTCATCCTCAATCGCTATCTTTTCATACTTCTTTGTGATCATCCAGTAATCAATTCCCAGACATAGCAAATGTTTTCTCATCTTGTTCTTCCAACTATCAAAATTCTCAGGATCAAACTTTGGACTATCCTTCCTCTAGTAATTCATCTTTAGGATCACCGCAAGTTGTTAAAATTTCTTTCTAAGGACCAATTTCTCTGATACCAATTTTAGGAATAACAGTAAAGAAGACAACTGAGGGGGGGGGGGGGTGAATCAGTTGTAGTATAGACTATTAAACTTTAAACTTTATAAACAATATCAGAAAAAGTAAATGATAACAGTGTAAATGCCAACACCATAACACAATATTTGTTGTCGAGGAAACCCTGTTAAAGGTAAAACCCCGGTGGGAATTAACACCCACAAATAATGTACTGAGAGTATTGTATCCCTGTTAAAAGATATTAGCCCTGTTAGGAGCTTGTTACAACATTACAATACATAGTCCCTCTTACAAGATATACCCTATTAGGAGTCAAACAAAATAGTAGGCTCACTGTCAAGGTGCACTTCCCAAAGAAGGTTAAGGACACCCTCAAGGATTTACAATGCAAATCAAGTGTATAAAGAAAATACACAATCCAGTGAACTATTTGATAACAACTTTCTTTTCTTGGTCAGTTCCAATGAAGTATAACAATCATCAATTCTTCTCTACATCCAGAAGTCAACAATCTTTGTAGCTTCCACACATCTCTACACTTTTTAATCTCTTCCACATCTTCTCCACAAGAAAATATCTCTCATATATACCCTCTTACAATAATTCGTTAGGTCAGCCAATTAAGCTTTCCCAATACATAATTAACTAGGTCAGCCAATTAAGGATTTCCATCATACAAATAATTATATAACCCCTTGTAAAGATACACATGGTACCTATAACAAGTAAACATCAATTACAATTGACATATACTTTCAGATCCACAATCCACACTCATAATTAATTTCACACGCTACATGTCTGAAGTCAGTCAGTAAATAGGTCTTCTCCAGAATACACGCCACAATTGATGTCACCAGTAAAAATACAAAAATCAAACTCAACCCATTACTCAACTATATGTTGGCTTTCCACCAGTAAGTTCACTTCTTCTAAAATATCTTTGCCAGAAATATACACCAGAAACACCGAGACCTGCTCTGTCTAGAATCACGGTTACAATCCAAAAAACTAGTCTTCACCAAATCAACTTTAACATCCACAATATGTAACATTAATCCAAGAGACCTTAGGAATAAGGTCAGCACACATCCTTGTACTAAAATCCAACTTTGATAATCTTGAATCATCCGTATAGTGTTTGTACACTTCTGCCAGTCAAGTAACCAGTCCTTTTCTCCATAGAAATATATGTTGACATCAGTGACAAAAACATGAACATCAACAACATGATCAGTACCAAAAACTGATATTATCCAACAAGGATTACTTCCTTCAAATTCTCAACATTGAGTGGGTTTTCCTTGAGGATATGAAGAGTCTTTTTAACTCTTGGAGCCATCTCTCAAAAAATAAAACTGTGGTCAAGGTTTGGAAGTTCATTCTTCCCTATGTCTATTGGGGAGTTTGGAGGAAAAGGAATGAGAGGGTGTTCAGAAATAAAGTGGCTAGTGAGAAGGAGTTTTTCTACAAGGTTACGAGAGCTTAATTTTCATCTATTAATTAATGGTTTCTTAATCATTAATTAATCATTCATTTTCTTCTAAATTCATCTTTCTCAAATCATCTAATCCAATTCTCAAAATTAATTAAATAATTAATTTTATTTAATTAATTAACCTTTAAATGATTATTTACCAATATTTAATCAATTAAACTCAATTTCCTATAGTTTAAATCAAATATTTAAACTTACTAATTATATTATTCCAATTAAATTAATTTAATTTCATCAAATAAAGCAATTCTTAATTAATAAGAATTCAATTATCTCACATGTTGAAAACAATTATTAAATAAATGAATTAAATATTCATTTATCTTCAAAGAGATAACTCCAATTACATCACATGGGTTAATCCACCCATCTCTCCAGTTCACATGGGTAACTTCACCCACCTCTTCAGTTCAAAAAGGTAACTCATAATTA
>MU217885.1:0-21699 GCA_018584345.1 Thuja plicata | reverse complement strand
CCAATACTGAGCATCAAGAACAACGTTTTGGAAGGAGTAGAGAGAAACAATAGAAGCTTCAAGCATCGAAGGGTTTGCATTCATTTGTCTTCCTTTTTGTTGTTTGTACATTTTATTGCTCATGTTTTTGTTATTCGTTTAGTAGTTATTGCGTACCTGATTTGCATGCACTTGTGAACCTTGGCTACTAACCCCTGCCCTTGGAAAGCTGTGGGAAACCGGAGAGAGAGGCGTACACTATCAAAGAAAACTTAGTTTTAAAGGACATAGCTATGGAACCTCTAAATGAGGAGGATATTACCTTCTTCAATAACTAGAAAATAAAAGGAAATTTCAGAAAACAAGACAATAAAGCTAAGAGAGAGGAAGCTAGATGGGATTTCCCTCCTAGTGGTTGGATGAAAGTCAATTTTTATGGTGCCTCAATGGGAAACCTGGGGGTGGCAGGGTGTGGGATTGTCATAAGAGATTAACATGGAGTTTGTAGGGGTACTAAAGCTATCCCTATTGGTATCCAAACCAATCATAATGCTGAGGCTAATGTTTCCCTTCAAGGTCTTATCTTTGCTAAGGAGAAAGGTTGTAATAAGGTTTGGTTAGAGGGAGATTCCCTAAATATAATTAAATGTCTCAATAATGATACTCCCGCCTCCTGGTCTATTTATAAAATAATGCAAAAAGCTAAAGCTATTATTCAATCTTTTGAAATTTGCATTGTTTCACTTAACTTCTGAGAAACCAATGGTGTTGTTGACTGGGCTGTCAACATGGCTTGTAAGCTAGAGGAAGTGATGCAATGGAATGATGGAGAAGTCACGCCTTATCAAGCCAAATCATTACTTGATAATGACAATTTGAGGAGTAGATAGGAAAAGGTCATAAATTACTATCTAAGGAGAAAGTACTCATGAAGTTTTTCAATGCGGAAGTGATTTGTCATAATTACTATCTAAGGAGAAAGTACTTAGTGGTGATTACAAGCTGGATACGACATGGATTATGGGTGCATTTGGTTTTTCTAAGAGTGAGGTGTGGTATTCTTAACAGTTTTCTTAAGAATTATCATAGAGATAGAAACCCATACCAAAAAACAAAGATGGGTGGAAGTAAAAAGTGTGTGGATCCTGTAAATTGCGATGAATGGAGAAAAATGAAGCAAGTTTGGAAGATTCTGAAGGAGGGTGGGATGGCGGTGTTTCTGGAAAGACTTCATGGTAGAAATCCCTCTATTTCTAGGATTTTCTCTAAGACCTAGAAAATTGGCAAGGTAATGGTGGGAAGCCAGTACATGGAGGTAACAGAGGAGATAATAGCAGAGGCTATTGGAATGGGCATGTAGGGAATCAAGTTCTATAAAGACAAAACAATATCTAATAAGGCCTGGGAGAAATTCCCTGAGTCAGATGAAGAGAAGGCCAAATTGGTTAAGGTAGATACTTCCTACCATAATCCTAAGAATATTTCAAGAGCTTGGAGGTATGTTCTTTACGCAGTCATTACCTATATAACGCTTGATGATAGGTTTACCTGAGCTTATGGTCATCATTTCATGTTATTGAATCATTTCAGACACAATGTGAAGGTTAGCTTGCCCTATTATCTACTTAGTTCATTAGATTTCACTATTAATAGTTTGTAGAAAGACTTGAAGGGAGACCATGCCTCCCACCAGGGTCTCATGCTATTAATTTATGATGTTTTGAAAAATAAGGTGGAAAGACCCCTATTGAAAAAGAATTAGAGGGATGAGGAAGAAACAGAAGGATATGAGGATGATAGTATGTATGAGGAAGAAACAAAAGAAGATGAGGAAGAGTCCAAGGGGTACAAAACCCCTAAAAGTGCTACTAAAAAGGGCTCTTCGGCTAAAAACCAGAAGAAGATTGTTTTAGAGGGCTCTCATACTGACAAAGAGACTAATGAAGACATTCTAGAGGGGAGAAAAACTAGTAAGAAAAAGGCAAAAATATCCTTTCTGCTAAGAAGAAGACCTTGGTGGAGGACACATAAATAGAGAGGGAAACTAAGGACGAAGAGAAAGAGGACAACCAAAAAAAAGAGACAAAGAAAAGAAAATGGGGAGAAGTGAAGGATAGAACCAAGATCATCCGGAAAGGTAAAAACCCTAGCAAGAGGAAAATTGTTCTTTACTCAGATGAAGAAGATGTGATGGAGAATAAGCTGAATACCAAGATGGACCCTGAGGAGGATGATAGGGAAGAGAATAGGGAGGACAAAAAAGATGGGAAGGACTGAGATCATCAAGCATAAAGAAGATGAAAAGAAGAAGGAGAAACATGATAAAAGAACAGAAAAAGAGGAGACAGGGTATGAGGAGAAAGATTCTCATGACAAAAAAGAAATAGGTAAAATTCATGTGCCTGAAGATATTAAGCAGAGAAAGGACTGTATTGTGGATTTCACTGGCATTGTGGGCAAAATTCTTGATGACAATGCTAATGTGAAAAATCAAATTGATATTATGAGAGATGAGATTAATCTCATAAAAAGCATTAGTATTGGTGAAAAACCTGTTGCTGTGTGTCTGGATGAAATGAAAGAGGCAGTTGGAAACTTGAAAGCCTAGATTGAAATTGTAAACAAAGTTGGAAAACTAGAGAAACAATTGAAGGACATCATGGACAGGGCAAAGGAAGAAGACGGTGCAAGGAAAATCAACAACATGAAAATGAAGGTGGAAAAACTCAAGGAAACAGTTTGAAATATAGGAGAACAATGCCTGATGAGCCTTCAAGCCTACACTGGGCATGCAAAGATTTTGATGGATAAGCTAGATCAGGACAGAGGGAAAAAGGATTGTAGACAGGTGTAGGAGATAGCTGGACCTAGAACTTGCATAAGGGCTTGCACTAAGAAGATGAGTCCAAAGGAGGACAAAGATATTGAAGACCTCAAGAATTTGGTTAATCAAATGTAGATCATGGTCATTTAGGCCCAGGAACTTATGGAGGGAATGTAGCTGTCCTTTCTGGGGTCTGTCATTTTTTGTTGTCCCTATTTTTCCTGTTTATCAGTGAGACTTTTTTTTTTGGTTTGGCTGTTAGCTAGCTAGCAGTTTTTTGCTTTCCTTGCTTGGTGCTTTGTCATAGCTATTGTTGAAATTTATTGAACATCTGTAATACTTTTTTTAAAGGTTTTAGGTCCTTGTAAAACCTATTTTTACTTAATCAGAACAAGTTTGACATGTTACTCCTAACAGGGTAAGATCATTAGAAGTGATCACAACTTGTATCCCTAATAGGCACCTTCCATTCTGCAGATAGTAAAGCTTTGTGGGTTTCATCCCCACCGTGGTTTTTACCTTCTAACAAGGGTTTCTACATTACCAAATACTTGTGTCATGTGTTAATGCATTTCATGAATGTTTCAATGTTTTTTTTATCTACATTTACGTTTAAGCTATGATATTGCATGCATGAAGTAGAAAAGAAACAATGGTAAGTTATGCAAGAAATGGTTACTAAAGGTGAATTGATAAAATTTTTTAAGGGCATTGATTCACCCCTCCCCTCTTAGTAGAACACCCTTCCATTATCTCAACAATTGGTATTAGAGATAGATCTCTTATTTGGAAAAGTTTAAATCACTTGAGTGAAAATATCATACAATGGAAAGGTATAAACTTGATAAAAATATTGAGAATCAGAAGTTGCAAATACAAATTTTTTTTGAGCAGTACAAAGAAGCAAGAATAA
Source organism: Thuja plicata (assembly GCA_018584345.1). Lineage (NCBI taxonomy): Eukaryota > Viridiplantae > Streptophyta > Pinopsida > Cupressales > Cupressaceae > Thuja > Thuja plicata. Next base: position 17,983 of record MU217885.1, on the reverse strand, counting down.
AAATGAAAGATTTATTGGCTGAAAGAAAATTCATGGCATATTGCTACAATTAAACTGACTATCACAAAGAAGAGATACCTGACCTATTTGATTCATTTGGATCAGGATCTGGTAATACATCTGACACATCTAAAGGAACCATTACAAATCTTAATGAAGTCAATCAACCTCTAATTAAAAAAGTAAAAGTACTGTAGATCAGTCAAGAGATACAGATGGTAAGAATGATTGATGTTATGAATAATGCAAGACAAGCTAAACAAGAAAGAACTTTGGCTATTGATGGCAGGAGAAAGATTATTGAAAAATTGCAAGAGAAAGAATCTGAGATACATAGACTTACTGAACATCACATTGAGATCACCAACCAAATAATTCTTACGAGTTATGAGGCCAACTAAGTGAACACAAAAATTAATGGAAATTGGAATTTATTGGTGAACTAAGAGAAGAAAATGAGAAACTAAAGCATGAAGCGAAGATTCAACAACAACATAATGATATGATCAAGAAAGTTGAAGACAATACAAAAAGAATGGATGAATTTTTGAATGTACAAAGAAGACTCAACAACAATACCGATTTAGGGTATACTGACCATGGAGAATCATCAAACCAAGCTGATCAAAGGAATGTCTACACAAATCCAAGACCAAAGAAGCGTTCATGTAATCATTGTGGAAAACTAGGCCACACATCAAATGCTTGCAAGATCAAAGAAAAAAGGTATTTCTAAAACTACTTCTACATTTATAGGTAATTTTTATAACTATAATAATCATGGACACAAAGCACATGAATGCAGATCTAAGCTGAACAAACCAAAGAAGAAATCTTACATCAATTTTTTTTTTTCTAGTTGCAACATACATGACCACACATCTCATGAATACAAAAAAATCAATTCTGGAAACCTAAAGAACAAGAAAATGCATATCGACTGAGAAGAGTTAGTAATACATATGTTTGAGATTACAACACTTGGGTAAATTGCATAGCATGTGGAAGATATGGACATATAGCTGCTAACTGTATGAGAAAATGGATAAGAAGATCGAGAAACTGGACTAACCCTGGAATGACATGCTTACATTGTCATAAGGTTGGTCACTTAAGCAAGGACTACAGAGACCGAGTGACAGAGTCAAGCACTTTTGAAAATGGAAATACTATTGAAGACATCAGGAGAATGAGAAACCAAATGTGGAGGAGATATTCAAACAATGATAATGTTGGACCAAGCACTACAGTCGGTGACACCTCATCTAATGGATCAGGTGATTCCACCACCCCCACCTAAGCAATATAAGTAAGTATGGAACTGCACTCTACAAAGCTATCTTTTATATTAGTTCCTATATTCATTGAGAATATGCCAAATTAGCATGAATGAAGATGAACTATGGTATTGCATGTTTTTTTTTGTGAATCTAGTCTGGTCAGTTAATATAAACCGAGCATAAACTACACATCGGTAAACATATGAAAGATAACTAAGTTGACACTACATACCAATCATCATCTATAAACATGAGGAAAACATCCCAGTTAATAATATATACCGAATATTGTATACTCATCGAGCTGAAGACTTTGGTGTGTTAACCGAGCATCTATGTTTTTTCAACTAAGTGGTAGGTGAATCATTTAATGTATCACTTAGGTTATATTTTTCTATAAAAAGGACAAACCTGAACTCATTCGTTCACCCAATATTTAAGAGCAAATTGTAGAGCAGAGAAGCGATTCAGAGGAACAACATTGAAAATTTATTCACAACACCTTTAAAGAAACTCCAATAGATCATGAGCATTCTCAGCAATCATCCATTGAGTATCTAGACTTACCAAGCCAACAATTCATTTGTGAAAAGCCCTAATTTGATGAACAATGACAGTCACTTCCCGAACCATGAAGATCAAGATGGAAAAAGAAAAGAAGGTCATTCTAATCAAGAACTTGACCTACGAAGAACCTAAATACAAGATCTTCCCTGAGGTTTCTGCTTAACCCGATGACAAGGGAGATTTTTCAAGTACCCCACCTAGGGTTTTACTGGTCGAAGACATCCGAGCATTCATCCACTACAAAGTTGTAGAGATTGGAGACGTTAAAATTGAAGAAGCTTATCAGAAGCTATGAAAGGATGGAAACCTAAAGGATGAGTACAAACACATTGAAGTAAAAGGGTTAACCAATGCCCTACTATTTCTAAAATAATTCAAGATAGAATGGATTCACATTGTGCTCAGTCGAGTGCATAATGATAAAATTTGGTTAGATGAACATAAGGAAATCACAAAGGATGTGATTCTTGTAGTGATTGGTTACCTAATCACTGAGAAGGAAAAATCCCTAAGGCACCCTGGATGCCCCGAGATTGAAAAACTAATTGGAGCCGAATGGGATGGTAGAAGTCTGAAAGTGAATTCAATCAGCGACCCTGAAATGAAGTTTAGTGCATATGTGATTGGATACAAGATATTTCAAGCAAGCAGAATGAACATGGTTGCTTGTGGAGCAGTTGACACAATGAACAAGATAGTAAAGAAAGGTGTACAATTGGACCTAGCCAAGCTACTATTGAAATAATTGGAGGAAAATATGAGAACAATTGGATGAACACAATCTAATACATGTAAGTTTGGTTCTCTATTAATGTGCACATTCTTTTACTTTCAGAACTTCTTTCCTTCAGTCGGTAATGTCACTTGGGACACCAACTGACCGAAAACATCACATATTAGTGATTACATTAAATCACTAGGAGACAATTTCATTCCACTTTTGGATGGATACTTTACAACATTTAAGAATAGGATGCAGAAAAGGATGAGAATTCCTGCACATTTGGTTGAAGAATACCACGATGAGATATGCTTTGTAGTTGACACTGACACCACACTCATTAAAGCTGTCAACCCATGAATACCATGGTTACCACCATTGGAATATGATATTGACATAGATCTGACTACAAAAGCCATTGAAGACCTATTGAATGAACCAGTTGAAAAATCTCTAAGAAGATTTGGTACTTGTGAGGAAGCCAAGTCAAGAATAAAGACTGGCTTAGTGGTAAATAAAATAGGGAAGAAATAAACACAACTAGTAAAAACAATTAAGAAAAAACTCTCGTTAACTAACGAAGAGTTAGAGAAAACAATGGATGTCACCGAGGAATAGTCACCCGTCGGTGAAGGGAAATAAGTAAGTGATTCTGAGTCTACAGATTCAGATGCAGAGCCACCAAAGGCCAAGAAAACAAAAGTTACTAATGTAACAACAACATCTAGGACAAGAAGCAAAACAACTAAGGTAGACTCACCACCATTGAAGAAAGGTACAGTAAGAACATAGATGAAAAGAAAACCTAAAGCCTCAACCAAGCCGAGATAATGAAAGAGATATATACGAGGAAGAGAAGATAAGGATGATATTGTAGAAGCAAAAAGAGAACATAGGATCCAATTAGAAAAGGCTAAAATACCAAAAATAATTGATGAAATTGTAGAGTCAATCATCAATATAGGTAGTATATCACATCACAATATTAGACAATGGGTAAATCTATCTACCGAGGATCAAAACAAAAAAGAAGAAGCAATCATTAAAATGATGATAGCTTACAAGTATGTACCTCTACAATTTAGCAGTCATATTCCATAGGAGCTACAAGATAAAATAGCAGCTAGGTGGACATATGCATTGCATATGGAAAAAAAATGAGGGAGAAATCCCTAGCAACATTCATGCCTGACTCCACAGTTGAAGAAATTGATGAAACAATGAAGGATCATACAAAGAAATTTTCTGCAAAAAAAAGAGCTTACAAGGTACTGCAGAACAAGCTCAAAGATATTGACATAGAAAGAAACAATATTTGGACACAAATCCTCAATCCACCTGAGAAGGTGCTAGCTATATCCATGACTTCTCACACCAAGGAGAAGGAGGCCACACCGAGCCCTGTGCACATTTTCATCAATGACATCAAGGATTTCAATCCAATTGAATTAACCACAGAGGCAAGTAAGGCCATGGATGATATTCCTCAAATATTGAAATCATTAGGAGAAACAACATACATAAAAATAAAAGATATAACTCATGGATATTCTAATGATAATGTCAAGGATGATGAATAAGTCAATGTTTCCACCAAGAAAATAAGTGAACATGAAACTACTAATATTGCACATGTACAAATACTAGGCAATATGCCTTTATTGATGCAAGCAATAAATATAATGACAAAGTCACAATAGACACCACCTGAAATTGAAGCAGACATACCAATGGACAAAGGTGAGGAACAAGGGGAGAAGACAGATAAAAGTGGAGAGGATAAACCGAGTGATGTACCCATTAAGGACAATGGAAAGGCAGACAAGGGTGCAGATCAAGACAAGGTTGATCTAGAGACATCTACAACTGACCAACATGTACTGACTAAACAACCTAGCCAAGGAATCATACCTCCAAATAAATCAATGACAGAAACCAAGCAACAAAATGCTCATGCTATCATACCTCATTCCCCTACATCAAGCAACATTCCAAAGAAGAAGAAGAACAAGAAAAGTAAAGCCCCTGTTACACTTGATGAGATCATATACATACCCGATTGCGATCCAAGAACACTTGATCCCAAGTCATTGAAAAGGTATGGGGAGCTATGTAAAAGGAAATCACAACAAGACAAGCTATGAATAGAAAACAAGAATACTCAAGTCTTGGAAACAACAAAGGATATTCTATTGCAAATCATTACTGACACACAAATTGATCAAAATGCACCCATCATTGATCAACTAGCAGTTCTGGCCGAGGAAATCACACAATATAATGTAGATGCCGAGAAGGTCATCGAGGAAAGAGCAGAAGAAAAGTATCACTACAGACTAACAGAGAAAATAAGCCAAGAAGTGGTAGTAAACAAGGTGAAAATTTCAAAACTAGTAACTACATTAGATCATGTTATTTTAGAACTATTCACTTTAGTTCAAAAGTTATATAATATTGAAAACCTCACCACCGAGCATGATGCACAAATAGCTAAGTTAAATGAAGATATAAAAGCTAGTGCACAAAGTCTTTCAACCAAGCCAAATGCATTCAAACTGCATTATGAAAAGCCACTTGAATCTAAGTAGTTAAGACTTGAAATACAAAAGAAGAAAGAAAAATCAGAGATGACGTAACCGAGCTCCAAGCTATGTTACTGCCGAATCTCACATTGTTGATAACACATATAAATATGATAAAGACACTAATTGCCACCCCAGAGATGTCAATAGCAAAGAGAATCTATGACATGCATGCTCAAATCACATTGGAGAAAATGACCCTAGAGCACCTGAAGGAGAAATGGGAGAAGCCGATGGAATCTGTTAAGAAATCTCATTCGCACATACTTGAAAATTTGTAAGTTATACATCTTTTTCATTACTTTCAAAACAAGGGAAAACATGTACATACATTGTATCTACATAAAGAGATATGCACATAGGGGGAGTCATTGTAAAATCACAAAACTTGGTGTATATACTGTACATATCAATTTTTAATACTAATGCCAAAGGGGGAGATTGATAATCCTTAAAGGATCAGAAGTTATCATTAGTATACAAGAAGACAATTTTGGTGGGTCATGGTCACCGAGCGATAGTACTCATCGAGCAACAACAACTACTGAGTGCAGTGGTCACCAAAATGTTTTGAACACCAAGCAATATATCAACCAAGAATCAATATACAAAGACACAACCGAACACCAGTATATAGAGACATCACCGAGCACCAGTCTACACCGAGAGACAACATTTAACTGAGAAAAGTGGATCTGAACTAAACGTCAGCTAATTCACTTTAGTCTTTAAAATAGATTTTTGCTTAGCTAGACAACTGTTTCTTGTGGATCAAGAAAAGTATAAATTATGGATTCAATTAGTTAAACTGATTGTATTCATGCAAACTAGGAGATCAAGGTCAAGTTGTAAACCTTTGATCTTAAATTTATTCAAGAAAAATGTGAAACTTAATTAGGTCAAAATCTTGTATATAGATGAATTAATCAATCAAGAAAGAGATGATTGTAGCCGCTAAGGAAATCTATGGATCAGACAAAGGTTTTCATGTAGAAGGATAGATAAAGAAGAATTCAGTTACAAAGAACTACATTAAAGGATATTGAGCAGAACAGAGGTATTATTCATCACAATAGGTGATGAATATTTTGTGAACTTAAAGGATCTGTAATAAGAAATTCAATATTGCAAGCTATCAGGTCATACATATTGTGTCTACTCTCTAAAAATGATAGAAAACAATAAAATCCTTCAAGAAGGTGGACTTAACAGACTTTATGTAAATCTCCTAACCGAGTGCACACATACATTGTGTTGCTAAAATCTCCTAACTGATTAGACTTAAAAATTCTAACATGTTACTCCTAACAGGGTAAGATCATTAGAAGTAATCACAACTTGTAGCCCTAATAGGCACCTTCCATTCTACAGATAGTGAAGCTTTGTGGGTTTCATCCCCACCAAAGTTTTTACCTTCTAACAAGGGTTTCTGTGTTACCAAATACTTGTGTCATGTGTTAATGTATTTCATGAATGTTTCAATGTTTGTTATCATACATTTACATTTAAGCTATGATATTGCATGCGTGAAGTATAAAAGCAACAATGGTCGGTTATGCAAGAAATGGTTACTAAAGATAAATTGATAAAAGTTTTTAAGGGCACTGATTCACCCCTCCCCTCAGTATAACACCCTTCCATTATTCCAACACTAAATTCTAATATGGTTCCTCCTCCTTCAAACTTTCTTAAACTCAAGGTTGGATCTCACTTCTAGGAATGATTTCTCATTTTCCATCCAATCCCATAATTCATTTCCTCACCTAGAACCCATGCATTTATTTTTGGATTTATTCTAACCTCATGTAAACTTGCATTTTCTCCTCCCATTCTTTTTCACCTTCCCAAACATCCCCATATAATTTGAGCTCATTTTACCTAGGAAAAGTCACCTAGCCAACCTAACCCTCGGGTTTTGGGCCCAAATTTTTCTCGAGGCTCGATGGTGATGTTTTCCTCCATGGTTTAGTTTTGTGGCCAGTCTTGATGAAATTTGAGCCCTGAAATGAAGAGAGTTTAATATAAAATTGCATCTTTTCCCCTCATTTCATTCATCTATTATTCATTCAAGAAAGTGCAAGCTATTATCCATAATTGTAAACTACATCCATCATAGTCAAGCCTTCAAGCCAATAAAGAATTCAAGTACAAGGAAGCCATCAAGAGTAATTAATAATTCAAGTCTTCATTCCTATCATGCAATCAATGTGTTTCCTTCTATATATCTATCTTCCGTCCCCCATTGGAGTCCAAGAAAGGGATTTTTTCTATCAAAGAAGGAGGTCTAAATTCATCCATCAAGCTTCATTCTTCTCTCTTCCCTAATCAAATATTGTGGCAAATTACAATATCTACTACATGAGGTTTTTTCTTAAATGTTTCCTTTTGGGTTTTTTTGTTTAGTCAAAGTTATTGCATCAACATACTTGATCACATTTAAAGAAGTAATTGTATCTACATGGTATGATATACTTCATTGTCTAGATCTAGCATTTTCTATATGACATCACACTTTTGATTTATTTCATTTCATTTCAAGGTTGATTCCTAAATAGTGGCTTGAGTGAGGCAAATCCCTTTCTTCAAACTTCTTCCCCATATTTTTGTGTGCAAGAACAGGTTGCAGAGTTGTGATTCTAGATCTGTGCAGTACATATGAAAACTCAAGATCCAGAAAAGTTTCATTATTTTTTTCCTAGAACAAGTGGCATAACCGACTTGTCCCTACCATTTTTTAGTGAAAATTTCATAATAGGAAGTTACAAGTCCCTACTTTACATATCTGAAGTTACAACTAGATCTGAGACTAACATCCAGGAAATTAAGTTTTAAACTACCATTTCCTCCATCACATTTCTAGGTGCACTTGTTCTTACTTATTTTCCCTTGCACTTAATTATTTAGATCACATTTTTTCATCATTTACTTTCCTTTACTTTATCATTTACACTTCATTCTACTTTATCATTATGTCTTAAGGAATCCACAAAACCTCACAAAGCATAGATATTGCATTGGCACCCATCCTCCTTTTGGTTTTGTTTGTTACCTATTTTTCACCTACAACTCAAAAAGGTAGAGTTGATTGTGTTTTCATCTAAGGTACATGATTGGTTACTTTGAGTTTCATTATTAAATGTTGTGGTGGAATTAAAATGTTGAAAAATGAAAATATTGTACTAAAATTAGAATTCCAAGAAGGGAAAGAGAAATTTCATTTCATTATGAAAGGTACATTACATTTATTTACAAAGTGTTTACGAAAATAAATATTAAAAATACATTTTGCAATTTGAATTCTTTCATTTTATTTACAAAAGGTAAAGAACCCACACAATTCGTGGGGCAACTATGAAAATTGATACAAGTAAATGAAATATGCAAGAAATGACAAGAAGTAGATATAGGATAGGGACCCATCATAGCCTGTTGTAATTAAAAATCCCCATGCATCATCAGGAGGTCCATCCTTTTCTTCATCTTTATTTCAAAGAGCTTATCTTGAACAATGGCATTTAAGATGGTAAAAATGATGTCAAAAGAGCAAAGATAGGTCACAATCCTATACCTACTAAGTATCAAGTGCTTGTATTTAGTAACACGTGGAATCAAATGTGGCTCCCACAAGGGTTGAACCCAATATGTTAATAAACAATAAGTATGCAATTGAGCCATCAAAGGGACGTGCCATTATCTACATGAAATATTTTGGTTCTATAATTTAGGAAGGATGATCAAATAATTACTAAAAAAGAAGGACAATAAACTGTTGAAGGGACATGACTTCATCTCATGAAACCTTCTAGTTTAAACAATGTAAAAATAATCAACTAGACATATTCATAAAAATGACCATGACAATTACTCAAGATGCAAGGATATGATGTGTAGAAAAAATGAATACAATTACAAGGAAGATGCAAGATCAAATGTCACTCAGAAATGTTTGAAAAGGAAGAGATTTTTGTTATCATTTTTTGAAGAATTAGAGATGATATTCAATGCTACAACAAGAAATATTTATTTAAAAAAACATATCATGAAGTAGAAATTGGAGTACAAATGGTCATGTTACTGCTACAGGAGTACCACTACATGAAGGACATCATGTTATAGAAAGGAATCATGTTATAAATAGATGACAAGTCACATGGGCAAATAAAGAGCAATAAAAGTTATCTTAAGAATATAAAGACATCATTAAATTTAAAAGGTATCAAAAGCACATATTATAAGATCAAACAAAATAAGTCCCAAGAGGATAAATAAACATTAATAAGGGTTTCTATTAGGCATCATAATACCTTCAAATTTGGTCTTCAAGGATAAAGCATATCAATATCTAATGTGCATTTTAAGCAGTGATAACATGCATGTCAAATAGTGAGTAAAGAGTTTCATAATTAATGCATTAAGGATCATATCAATTATAGATATTTTAAATTCAAATATATAAGGAATTATTAAGTAAAGATGCACCAAAAGGAGCCTTCAAAAGGCTATAAGGAATAATCATATTTATATAAACTAAGGTTTCATTGTGATAGTGAATAGGAGCAGCATCAAAAGGCACAAAAACATGTATATGAAGAACATCCAGAGACAACAAGATAATTTCAAAAAGAGAAAAATTATGGCATCATGACAAGCCATATCAGTGAACAAAAAAGATCAAGGGCATCATTTACAAAGTTTCCAAAAGGGATATATAGAGATTTCCTCTAAAATAATGTTGTTGTAAAAGGAAATAATGATCAGTGAATAGTAATGTTTGTCATGGATTTTTCAAAGTCTACAGTGATAATAGAGATACATGCAATGAATATTCCACTATTAGTGACAATACCAATGAATAAGCATTAATGTTTCTTTGAAAAGTATGTCACTAAATTTGATAAAAAAAAGGCAATAATGGGGGAAGGTGGGAATCCAATCAATATTAATCAACAAAGATCATCATAATAGAGGAACAATAATTATTAAATCTCATTAATGGTGTAGACACCCTAAAATGGACATACTTGAAACTTTACATTAAAACACTAATTTTCATCTATTAATTAATAATTTTTTAATCATTAATTAATCATCTATTTTCCTCTAAATTCATTCCCTAAATCATCTAATCAAATCCCCAAAATTAATTAAATAATTAATTTTATTTAATTAATTAACCTTAATTGATTAATCTTCATTAATTAATTAAATTCAATTTCCTAAAGTTTAAATTTAAATATTTAAACTTATTTAATTAATTCTTCTAATTAAATTAATTTCATTAAATTAATTTAATTTCATTCAATAATTCAATTCTAAACCAAAAAGAATTCAATTATCTCACATGTTGAATACTTTAATTACAAAAATAAATTAAATATTCAATTAAATCCTTTCTTTAGTTCAAAAAAGAGAGCTCTTGATTAGATCTCTGATTGCATGAATTACTCCACCCACCTCTTCAGTTCAAAAAGGTGACTCCAAATTACCTCTTCAGTTCAAAAGGTAACTCATAATCAATTGTTCAAAAGGTAACCAAACTTTATCTCCTCTCTCCAAGTTGAGGAGGTGGAGTTTACTGAGGGATTCTCCAGTTCCCTTTGATCTCAACCGTTCATCCTCCTATCTCTGGGATTGATCTCAACCGTCCATATCATTTCCATATTCTATATAATCAACGCTTCATAACCATTTGAAGGATCCAGGATTTCAAGCTTTTGTGTGCCATTACTCTGTCAAATTGGTTCTAGAATCAAGCCTTCTGGCGATCATACATTCAATATAATATTCTTGACGCTCCCAATCCATAAACGCTACCGATACCAATACTAAGCACCACACAAACAATGTTTCAGAAGGAGTAGAGAGAGACAATAGAAGATTCAAGCTTTGTTGGTTTGCATTTTTTTGTATTCCTCCTTGATTTCTTGTCATTTTATTGTTCATAGTTTCACTATTAGTAGTAATTGGTTGATCTTTCCCCCATTGCAAATCGGTACTACTAACCCCCTCGTTAACTCAAGATTGTGGAACAGGATTGAGCCCACGAAAAATAGAATATATAGTCACGGCGTATAGGTGAACAAAGCAATAATTGGAGTTGTTTAGGTTCATTGGACTAACCAAACTGAGTGGTATGTGTCTCATCTATGTAAGAGAAATATCATAAAGAAGTCGTGACATTAATCAAAATAGTCATATTCATTTAAATGATCAGTTCTCATCTAGGAATATATATTGTAGAACAACTAGAATGCACACAAGGAACACTTTAGACAGCAATGACAAGAGGAGAGGAATCAAGTTTTACAATGATGTGATCACAAGTATATCATATATGTAGTAGCCCAGTCATATTACAATGAATACAATATCAGCCTAACATTGAGGACATCAAGTTCAAAGCAATGTGAGTTGAGAGGTATCAATACTGATAAAATGCTCAAAATTTGTGCTCAAACAAATACTTTATGTGCAAAGTCTACATAAGCGTCAATCAGTGTCAATGGATGTCAAAGAAGTAAACAAAGATTTATAGGCCTTTTGAACAAAGCAAAGGTATTTCATTATTACTATCAACTTGTATGAAAACAAAGATATTTCATCCATGAACAAAATTTTACATTGTGCCAAGGGGATCAAATATAAAAAACCAAACTTTTTATGGTTATAGTAATATTCAAGGGGAGGCCATCATAATAGAAGATACACAATGGTGTTATAGTGTTAAGAAGACAGAAGATGATATACAGGTACAATATTTTATTAATCTTATTAATGCATGTGTGAAAGGAACATTCATGGTTAAATAGTGATGGTGTTGCATTAGCAGGGTTTTTTTCATGGGATGTGTAGTTGCATCAATGAGAATAGAGTGTCTATCTAATGTACAAGTGCAATGAATTAATGAAAATTATAACACGATACATGGAAGCTCTATGGCAAATAATTCAACATGTTATCACCAATGATAGTGGAATATGTCATAGGAAGCATGAAAGATAGTAAATAATGCCAGAATTGTCACAAGGAGATATAAATGTGTAATTATTATAATAGTCACATGCAGCAGCTAGAAAATTGTGCCCAGGCCTATCACAATGATAGTGAAAAGTAAAATAATAAGAAAATTAAAATATGCAAGTGCTTGAAGAAGGTAAGAAATAAATACTATTATATTCAAGGGATAACAATGATCCTAAAAAATCATTCTTTAGGGGAAGCTAAGATGCCACAATAGTGACAAAGGTGAAGTAAATAGTCATCAAAGAATGATAGAGATCAAACCAAAGTTTGTTGTTATAATATTAAAGACAATGGTTTCATGTAATTTCACAATTGAAATGTTTATTAGTGAAAAATTGTAGATGATTTGGTTTCAAATCCATAAGTCAGAATACACAGAGAAGTTAAAATAAGACCACTGCGAAGAAAGATTAATACAAAAATTTCTTTCTTTCTTTCATGTGTTTCATTTATAGAACGATAGATTCAAACCCACATGGGTCAAAGTATACAGAGGGATGAGGCTATGGTTAACATGAATGGAACCCTCAAAGCTATCTATTGTCATAAGGAACCCTCATAGGGTTGCAACTACACAATGAGCTTGAAGCTCAAAATACCAAATCAGAGCTCGCAACCAAAGGTATTTCCAGTTTCTTGGCAAAATCTAGAGTTTCAAGTTTGAAAAAATGAAATATACAGCAAAGGCATAAAACCCTCATAGCCAAGTCAAGGAATGAACCAGACCCAACTGGGGTTTTAAATATGTAAGATCTTACAATAAATATTATGATTTCTTCAAGCACTGAAACTCTTGAAACAAATATACAGGAAGTAAAGTAGCCACGGTTTATATTTTGAGAAAATCCTCATGGTAAAATAACAGAGATGTATCATGAAATGGTTGTTACAAATCTAAGTTTCTAAATAGGCACAGAAAAATAAAATTTCCATTCATTCTTGCATTAAAATCGAGCTCCAGTAAACACTGAATGAAGAGTAAAAACCAAATTTGAGCTCAGGTGTATCGACAGAGCACTTACATATATCTTGCACAAAAAGTATTCAAGAAATATTCAAGAAAAGATCCTGTGAAACCATCAAACCCTAGGTTCAGCGCTGAGTAGAAGGTTTTCGAGAAGGTTGGACAGGAAAAATCCAAAACTCTAAAATGAGAAATGAGTCAAAATTAGGGTTTGGTAAACCCTATATCCTTCAAGTTAGGGATTATTATGGGATTATTTGAAAAATAAATAGTAACATATAAGGTGCATGTGGGTTGAACAAAGGCATGTTACTTTTCCTTATAAAATTTGTGATAAATATTTTGTGATATGGATAACTTGTGAATTAATATTCATAAAGCCTGAAGATAAGGTAACTTTACATTTTAGCTTAAATAATATTTATTAAATCATAAGTTAGTAATTTAATGAATATTATATAAAGTAATATCTATTATGTTATAAGGTTATGATTTAATAAATATTATTTCTAATAAAATGTAAGAATTAATTTATTTTATTGCATTATAAATATTAATTTTGGAAATACAATGAAGGAAAAGCACATGTACATTTGGAAAGTCATTATTTGCATGGAGGGGGAAGTGCTTTTTTTTGCATGTGCTTAGTTAAATAAGTAGGGCATTTTTGTTTTCTTGCATGATCGGATATGGTCCAGAGGGATTTTTCATGTTTTCCAGCACTTTATGGGCAATTTTGAAGAGTTTTATGTAGTTTGAGGGTAGTTTGAATTCATTATCAGTTCTACAACAGTTGAGAACTCTTTTTCACCAGTTACATGCATATACATATAGTTGTGTTCCTATTTTGGTGGGTTTTCCTCCTACATACGACCCTTTTAGTTTGCATGAATTTTGGAGGCTTTTGGATCATTTTGGAGCAGTTTTGGATTAGTTAGGAGGGCCCCATGCATTCATGTTGAGTTTTGAGGAGAGTTTAGGTGGTCAACTACATGTTTCCAGTAGTTTGACCCTTCTTTCTCCTTTTTTTTGCATCTATCCAAATTGTTGGTGCTCAAATCAACAGATTGGATTTTCTATGCACTTGCCAACCCAATGCTAGGAAACCCAAGTGATTCAGACAACTAACAAGTTTCAACCAAGGCAAGGCTGAACCTTCTGCAATTCTAGCTCTACAAAACCAAGGCTGGTATGCCTATACGTTGAATTATCCTTCAACTTACACGGCTTTTTATAGAAAATAAGATATACTTCAAACTTCTCTCTCTCAAGTATGGCAAGACACTTGAAAGAAATGAAATTGTAATCAATACAACATAAAACTGCAAAATTGAATCCTTTGTGAGATTGTAAGAATGCTTTGAATATATGTATAAATGAATGAATGCTAGAATATCTCAAAAACATAAAACAATGAACTAAATTCCTATATCCAATTATTGATAAGATCAGTGCCTATATCAACTTGGGAAATAGAGTCAATCCAATTTCAATCCTATGTACAACCTTGCAAGATAGTATATGTTCCAATACCATCAACTATTCGAATTCTATAGACGTAAAGAAATTAATTCTATTTATATCCTTTTTAGTTCAAATGAATTTAAATCCAATGGTTGGGAGACGAGTTGAACAAGAAGCCATAATTGTTGACTTTTCACAAACTCCTTGATAATCAAACAATGATATAAGACATATAAGATCTCAACACAAGCATTGCAAGAATAGAAATTGAAATTCCTTCAATAATTGCAAGGGACTAACTGAAATGAATTGAACTTTCTTGCCACAAGTGAGATAGAAAACACTTATCTTTTATTCATTTTAAAAAATAGTACATTTGGGTCCATGTTGCAGTTGTGATAAAACTAGAAAAAAAATTGATTGTAATTATAATCTTGCACATGGTCTTGGAATCCCTACTTATATAAAGTCCAAGGGGTGCATACAAGATTCAGACCGATGTGTCTCTTGATAACTAAAACCTAATCCTAAGATCAACAACTAAACATTAGTAGTTACAATAAAGGAATGATTAATCATCCTTGTTAGAAAATAGTTGCCTACCATAAGGATTCAAAATAATAGTCACTAACAAATCACTTGTGATTTGTTAGAGACAATTCAGAATAATGACTCTATGTTAATATCATTATGGTGCTTCGACCATTTTCTTATCCAGATAGTTCTGCTTCTGATAATGGATATCATCTCTGGTATGTCAAATTGCATTATCATTTAGAATAGAAACGTTGATGTTTTCAACCACCCTTTGGTATCCTCTAATCTCATGAATACTCTTCAATGAATGTCTTCATGTGATTATCCTTCATTATTTCACAAAGGTTGCATTGTTTTATCATCAAACAAATCCTTAATCACCACCTTCGGAACCCTACATGAAGACGTCAACGTATCAAATAGAAAACCAAACCCTAAGATAAATAAAATATAACTAAAAATATATATAAAATGACAGAAAATTCCATGTCGATGCTGCCACCCAAGCTTCTTATCTTTTTTATTGTCTGGGACATGTGTCGTCATCTCACAATGCCTCAATGATTAAAAGACATTCATCTGTCGATCGTTGGAGCACATGGACCGTTGATTCCTTCTGTGTTTTAACAATCAATCATGTTACTTAGAGTCTATGGGTTTGGGACACATGTCACTCAAATGTAATCACTTAAAGGCTAAACCAAGTGCATCTTCTGATTCACAGGATTGCGATAACCGTAAATCTCTCTCAAGATTAATCTTCTGCTTGTTCTTAAGACTTGATCACCTTTTGATCTTGGTTAAAACACCACTGTTGATCTTACCCATGTTCTAAAATATGGGAGCTTTAGTAGCTCATATTTTAATATGCTTTATAAATGACGAGCATCCCTATCAGCCTACTCAATGAATTAGAAACTACCAACTACATCCTTGTTCTCTCACCATTCAGAACACTTGCGGGTTTGGGACACGTGTTGATCAGGCATGTTCCCTTAAAGGTTAAACATCATGCATCTCTTCTTTAAGGAATTATGTCAACCGTCGATGAATTTTGATCTAAGTGGTTCTTTAACTATTGTTCTGCATTCTTCGCTGCTTAGACTTTAGTGGGGCTAGGACACGCGTCATCATCACACAATGCCTTGAAGATTAAAAGACATGCATCTTCTCTTTGATGAATTATGCATGTGGGTATGCTCTCCCAACACAATAAGTAAATCCCACTATGATTATTAATGATAGTTAAAATTCAAGCTAATGGATGTGATAAAGAGCTCAAGAACAAGTATGAGGAACTTGTCTCAAGCCTTCATCAAAATGATGATGCAAATGCAAAGAAGTAGACTAATTCATGATTTAAGATTCATTTTCATTATCCTAGCATGTAATATCTAAATGATTTGAACTTGAAATGAACTAAGATGCTAAAATTCTAAAAAAAAATCTAGAGCTAAACTATCATGATAACAATGCAAAAATAAGAGATGATTTGCTCTTGGCAAGAGCCTCTATTTATAGAGTTTTGGAGGGAAGGGAAGGGCTTGGATGAGGTGGAGCATATCTGGAATCCACATAGATACCACATAGAGGATACAAGGGCAAAAGGACAAGCCATGCAAAATTCAACACAAGCCTTTAAGGTTTGAGTGGCTCAAGATTTGCTCACACATGTGTGAGCAACTCTTGGGGAATGGAGTGGGGGACAAAAGAGTGGCTAGATTAAAGGAAGTTGGTGGCTTCTTTTTTGGGGAGTTTCTCACACATGTGTGAGCATTCCATTAGTTCGAAGAGGAGTAGGAATCACACTTTAAGTGTGATTAGTGTGTGTTTAAGTGAGGAAGTAGGTTTATTAAGAGGGATAGGTAGGGTAGGGTAGGAATAAAGTAGGTTTCTAGGTAGGATTAATAGGTCTTTAGGCTAGGCTTAGATTAAATTTGAACTTAATCTTGGTTTAGAAGAATATTAGATATGTGGGGGAATAAATAAATTTGAAATTTATTTAAAAGGGGATTTATGGAGGTCATGTATACAATAAAATTTAATACATTAGAGGGATATAGTATCTAAAATAAACTTAAATACTATAGAGAGTGAACTATATTTAATTAAATATTTTTAATTAAATAGATAGAAGAATATAACCAATATAATTAATTAATTAAAATTAACTATAATATTATAGGGATATTAATTAAATTAATATAAGGACGTTTATAGATGTCTACAGTACTGTAAGAATAGACTCATCTGGAAAGTCATATATGATAGGCTGATGATCATGTATAGGTGCGATCTGCAATCACTTGCCCTTTGATAGCTTTTCTATCCATGTAATTGTACGCCTCTCTCTCCGGTTTTCCACAGCTTTCCAAGGGCAGGGGTTAGTAGCCAAGGTTCACAAGTGCATGCAAATCTATTAAGCAATAACTACTAAACGAAATGATCAAAACGCAAGCAATAAAATGTACAAACTACGAAAAGGAAGACAAATGAATGCAAAACCTCCGAAGCTTGAAGCTTCTATTGTTTCTCTCTACTCCTTCAATAACGCTGTTCTTGATGCTCAGTATTGGCTGGGCAGCGTCTATGACTTGAGAAGCGTCGAGATGTTGATAATTGCAAAGTGTGTGTGTGATCGCAGGATGGCCTGAATGCTGACAGAGTAATGGCGCTTGTATACTTGAAATCCTGGATCCTTCAAATGGTTATGAAGGTTCCATTATATAGGAAATGCTGATGAAATGAGTGGTTGAGATCAATCCCAGAGATGGGGAGATGAACGGTTGTGATCAAAAGTAACGGGAGAGATCCACAGTAAACTCCACCTCTTTATTTGGTTAAG
>MU217879.1:131571-175706 GCA_018584345.1 Thuja plicata | reverse complement strand
TATATATATAAGCCTTGTCAAGTCAGCCTTGATATCCTTCCAAATAAATAATAAAACTCATGTCTGTCGGTTGCATATAAAAATTTATCCATAAAATATAATCCATTGTTAGTTGGCTGACACTAATTGTATTACTCGATCAACACTGAAATCCTTCAACGCCCGACCAACACTGTAATGCCCGAGTGAACTCGGTTAGAACTAAACTCACTTTGGTCATCTTCAATACCCGAGAGAGCTTGACAGACACTAAATGTTCTCGGATAGGATTAGACATTTGTGTAAACATCACTATACTTGTGTAAACATCAATGACAATACACAATTGAATAATTGTCATCAACAATCTCCCTTTTTGGCATTGATGGCAACACAACATATCATAATAAAAAGAATTATAGAGAAGCATACATACGAATGAAATTTTATTAATGTCCTTAGCTTCATTTTGACTCTCATCCATTTATTAATGTCTTTAGCTTCATTTTGATTCTCATCCAAAACTCCCTCAATCACTGAAATACAAATTTATCCCTCTTACATTAATCTTTGTCTCTGATAATGTTCTCCCTCTATCATCAATCTCTCCATTAGTAATCTCTCCCTCTTTCACTGATCAATTTGACATACAGTAATCTCTCCCTCTTTGACAACCAATGCCAAAGACACCAACTAACATATCCAATGAAATTTTAATGTACATGTCTATACTGATTCATATGTAATAAGCTCTAAATATCTGCATCAACATATTGATTTTGTTCTGTAGCTCGGTTGATGCATCACTAAACTATGTTTTAGTGAGCCTCAGTTAGGGGAATCACCCCTAGCTTTCCTCTAAGATACAAAAATGCATCCTTAGGTAGTGGTTTTGTGAATATGTCTGCAATTTTTTCTTTAGTATTCACATATTCCAATCAAAATTCCTTGTCCTAAACCAATTCCCTAAAGAAATGTTACTTTATTGGAATATGTTTAGTCTTAGTATGCATCACAGGGTTCTTTGAGATATTAATAGCATTGGTTTTGTCACAGTAGATAATGATTGGTTTTGTGATTTCCACCTTCATATCTGACAACGATTGTTTGAACCATATGAATTTTAAAAAATTCACTTCTGCAACAACATATTCTTCTTCTATTGTAGATTGAGAAATGCAGTTCTATCTCTTGCTTGTCCAAGAGACTAACCTCTTTCCAAGAAATAATGTTCCATCACTTGTGCTCTTTCTGTCATCAGCACTTCCTACCTAGTCAACATCAATAAAAGTCTTCAAGTCAAAGTTTTCTCCTTTCTTATACCATAATTCATAATCTTTAGTACCCTTAAGATATCTCAGAATCCTTTTGATAGCCATCAAATGATTCTCTCTAGGATTAGCTAAAAATCTTGCAACAATACCAACTACTAATGCAATATCAGGTCTAGTTTGAACAACATATTAAATTTTTCCAATCATGGATTTGTATGTAGTCTAATTTACCTCCTTTGAATCATCATACCAATTGTTGGAAATGAGTTGAGTAATTGAGAGGGGAGGGGTGAATCAGTTACCACAAAAAAATCCAAGTCCCTTAGATAGCTTATGTCCAGTAGGCATAGGTGTTCCAAATGGTTGAGAATCTTCCATCCCAAATTTCTTCAGTATCTCTTTTATGTATTTAGACTGAGTAATGTAGATACCATCCTTCATCTGATAAACTTGTAAGCCAACAAAGAATTTTATTTCACCAAACATAGACATCTCAAATTCCTTACTCATAGCTTCTGAGAATGCTCTGCATATGTCATCATATCCAGTAAACAATATGTCATCAACAAATATCTCTGCCAATAGTATCTTGTTCTAAGGTCCTTCCTTGATGTACAAGATACTATTGTCATTAGTTCTATGAAATCCAATACTTATCAAGTAACCATGTAGTCTTTCATATGAGGCTCTTGGAGCTTGTTTCAGTCCATACAATGCTTTGTGCATTTTGCAAACCATGTTCCTTTTGTTAGGATCTAAAAAACCTTTAGGTTGCTTAATATAGACTTCCTCTTCTAGAATTTCATTCAAGAATGCAGATTTTACATCCATTTGATATACCTTGAATCCTTAATGTGCAACATATTCCAGAAGAGTTATGACTCCTTCAAGGCTTGCGACATGATTAAAAGTTCCTCCATAATCAATACCCTCTTCTTCAGCATATCCTTTACATACTAATCTGGCTTTGTTTCTAGAAAGTTCACCTTTCTCATTCATCTTGTTTCTGAAAAACCTACTTAGTACCAATCACATTCTTATCTTTTGGTCTAGGTACAAGAGTCCAGGTTTTGTTCTTTTCTATCTGCTCATTTTCTTCATTCATTGCTTCAATCTAGTTCTCATCATTTAATGCATATTTAACAGTTCTAGGTTCAATTTCACTAAGTAAACATGTAAATTTTATTCTGTTCCTTGTCATTACACCTTCTGTCTGATCTCCAATTATTTTTTCAGGTGCATGATGCCTTCTAACATATTTTGAAAGTACAAGATCCTTCCTCTTTGATTATGGGCTTGCTCCACTATGTTCACCATGCTCAAATATTATGTCTTGTTCTTCTGTCTGATACTCGGGTTCCATTGTCTGAGATGGGTGTATTTATCTATGACTCGGGTACCTCTGTCTGTGACTCGGGTGCCTCTATCTGCAACTTGGTTTATTTAGTCTGAGACTCAATTCCCTCTATTTATGACTTGGTTTCTTCAGTTAGCATCACTAGTTGCACAAGTTGCAACAAGGTTTGTGATGATGAATTTAGTGGTTGACATTCTTTTTGTCCAATCACCATTGCCCGCATCTTAGGTATAGTATAAGGTTCATAATACACAAAGTTTTTATAGTTTTCAGGCTCTTTACTGCTCTGTTCTTCATTTATCTCTGTAAACTTATCGACCTTTACATGCACACTTTCTATGAATTTATGAGTAGTAAGATTTAAACATTTATATGCTTTGCTTTTGCTGGAGTAGCCTAGGAATATACCTCCATCACCTTTTACATCAAATTTTCCATTTCTTGTTTCCTTCAAGATGTAGTATTTACTTCCAAATACTTATAAATAATGAAAATTAGGTTTATAGCCATACCATAATTTAAAAGGTGCCTTCTCAGTACCTTTCTTCAGTTGAAATCGGTTCAAGGTGTGAATTGAAGTGCTAATGGATTTCTTCCAGTATTTGGTAGTAACATCCTTCTCAATCATCAAGGTTCTTGCACAATCCATAATGGATTTGTTCCTTCTTTCTGCAATACCATTTTGTTATGCTGTACCTGGGGAAAATACTTGTCTTTTGATTCCTCTTTCATTAAAAAACTCATTGAATTCATTGGAAATGAATTCTCCTCCTCTGTCAATCTTAAGAATTTAAGTTTCTTTCATGTTTGTTTTTCAACTCTGGCTAGGTACCATTTGAACTTATGAAAATATTTTGATTTATCTATTTAATTTGTTGTTCCAATTGGTCCACATAAGTCAGTATGCAACAATTCCCATAATTCTTCTGTATTGTAGTTCTTGCTCTTGAAGCTTGTTTTTCCCATCTTCCCAATTTGACATTGTTTGCATATTTCTATTTCAGGTTTCTTCATAATAGGAATACCTCTTACTCTTCTATTCTTACTTATGTTGATCATGTTGTCAAAGTTAACATGACAAAACCTTTTGTGCCATAACCAGGTTTCTTCTAATTGTGCAATAAAAAATGAACTTTCATTGAGATCAAGATAAAATAGATTACCTTTTATTTTCATGCCAGTTCCAACTAGGTTTCCTCTACCATCAAAGAGCTTGGCCTTTCCATTCATGAAACCAATGTTATTAAGTTGTGCCACACTTAGTAGATTGCACCTTAATCCTTCAACCCAATAAGAATTATCACATATGATTCCTTCAGTAAGAGCAATACAACTTTTACCTTTCACATAGCAGGGTTCATCATTCCCAAAAATAACACTCCCACAATCATAGTGTTCAAGATGTTCAAATTTGGTTTCATCACCAGTCATGTGGTGATAACAACCACTATCAATTATCCAGGTGTCATTCTTGCTAATATGACAGTATAGTGTTGTCTTTTCATTGTCTTCACTATCTGACTCATCCTTTATAGAAATCTAAACCATTTCATCTTCATCTTCATTACTATCAGAATCTTTAGCAATATAACAAGATTTCTTACCTTTGTCTTTGTAGCTTTTGTAATATTTCTTTCCTTTATACTTGTTGAACTTTTTCTCACCTTTTTCTTCCTTGTTCGGATACTTAGCAGCAATGTGACCAACCTCGTCACATGAAAAAAAATCAATGGTATTCTTCCTTTGTATTGTCCTTTTCCTTTTACAGATCTCCTTACAAGTAATGCTTCAATGATTTCCAGATTCTCATCATCAAAATCATCATCACTATCACTATCAATCTATTCTCCTTTCATCTTTCCAAGGTTTAATTTAGCTATGAATGCTAACTCAAGATTGCTAGAATTAGGAGAATAATTGTCAAAGTTATCCAACTCAAAAGCTGATAATCTTCCAATCAATCCATCTAGAGTTATGTCATTACTACATCTCATCTCTTGAATAGTTGAAACTCTAATTGCATATATAGGAAGTAAATTTCTTAATACCTCGCTGACTACTATTTTGTCTTCAATTGTTCCACCAGCAACTCTAATTGCACTAACACTTTTCTTTATTCTTTCACTATATTCTGTAATGTTTTCTCCTTCTTTCATTTTCATCATATCAATCTGACCTCTGAAACTTTCTACTTTGGCTCTCTTTACATTTTCATCTCCTCCATAGATATCATGTAGTTTGTTCCATATATCAAAGGCAGTAGGGCAGTCCTTGACTTCATCAAATTTGGAATAGTTGAGTGCAGAGGCTATATCAATAATCATTATGTTATGATACTTCATTTCCACCATCTGATCCACATACATAGGTCTCGATGGTTCCACATACTTGTGATCTAGGAATTTCAAACCAGTATCTCCAATACTAGATAGATGTGGCCTCATCAGATATTTCCATGTAGCAAAGTTGTCCTTGTTGAGCTTAGTGATCTCCCTTCTATAAGACATCTATGATCTTTAGCTTAGGCCTTTAAACCTTCCTTGTAAGCACTTGCAGCTCTGATACCAATTTTTGGAAATAATTTAAGTAACTAAGAGGGGAGGGGTGAATCACTTACCACAAAAACAAATCCAAGTCCCTTAGATGTCTTAAACAAATTTAAAATTGTTGCTTAGTTAACATAGATATTTTACTGTCACTCGGTTAACATAGAAAATCTTAAGATATTAACTGTGATTATCTTTAGTAATTAATTGCAAAAACATAAACCATAAAGAAAATTAAATGTACACAGATAACACCAAGATTTAAAGTGTAAACCCAATATGGGATAAACCACCAATAGCAACTAGTCACTTTTTTTCACTCTTTTGAAGTGAGCCCTGTTAGGAGACAACCCTGTTAAAGGTTACAATAACACACTGTTAGGTGTGACCCTGTTAGAGGATTTAATCACCCTATAAGGAGTGGCCTTATGAGAGGTCTTCAAACACTTCAATGAACAAATTTCACCTTGTGAGAGGATTTACAAAATATTGTTAAGTCTACTCTGTTAAGAGATTTTGGTCACTGCTACAATTGTTAGAGAGTAACAATGGATTGACTTGTTTTGATAAGAAACTATCTTTTCTAATTTGGATCTCTATTCTAGATTAAATACTTGATCCTCACTATTCAGATATTCTATTGCATTCCTCTATGTTCTATCCTTAATCAGAATCCCATCTGATTTTGCCTTCACTCTTCATATCTCACTTCACATGTGATTCCACATCACCTCTTCTATCTCGCACAATTCAATCCAAAATTGACCTTATATATATGATAAGAATTGAAAATTCAGCCTTGATATCCTTCCAAATAAATAATAAAACTCATGTCTATCAGCTGGATATAACTAATTATCCATAAAATAAAATCCACTGTTAGTTGGCTGACACTAACTGTATTAATCAGTCAACACTGAAATACTTCAACGCTCACCCAACACTGTAATGGCTGAGTGAACTTGGTTAGAACTAAAATCACTTTGGTCATCTTCAATTTATGAGAGAGCTCGGAAAACATTGACTATTTTTGGATAGGATTAGAAATTTTTGTAAACATCACTATACTTGTGTAAACATCAGTAACAATGCACAATTGAATAATTGTGATCAACAAAATGTGCCCAAGTGGATATGCCATGTGTTTAGTGAAGTGTTAATGTGTGTGTGTGTGTCACTTGACACTTGTATTGTGTACATGTCCACTTGAGGATTGGGTACCCACCTACCTAAGTTAGTACCATAGAGAATTCCCATGTGAACCCCTTGGTTAGGGAGCTTGAGGTGTAGTCTATTCACTTGAATTTAGGGGGTATGTTTTTAGTGGACTTTTGGGAGGCTAGAAAGGTACCTAGGAGTGTGTTTGGGCCTTTTTTAGATATCCCATTTGATATACCTATGTGTAAGGGTAATTTTTAACCCTAGGACAACCCTTAGTTGACCAAAAAACCTTTTCAAAAGTTGGGTTTTCAAGATGGACGAAAATAAAATTTTGAAAGCATGGTCTTGGTTAGACAACCCATCATTTTTTATGCAAGGACTTTGTTCAATTTTTTAGTTTCCTTTCTAGAATCTATTTTTAGTAAGCTTGTAAGGAGCTTAGGTAAGACCAACCAATGAGAAACTTAGATTTTTCCAAGAACACTTTAGAGCCCTTTTTAGTGAAGACTCCCCATGGTTGAGATTTTGACTACCCACTCTCTACCTTGGAGACATTGCTAGTTTTGGAGAAGCTTGGGAGAAGGAGACTTAGAAAAGAGGGAGGTCTTCATCAAATTTTTTCCTTAATCTTGGATCTAGGTTGGTGACACTAACACTTTGTGCTTGTTAAATTCACTTGATTTTCATATTGGTAGTAGCATTATGTTGGTTTGAAAATTACTTTTTGTAAGCAATCCTTTCATGTTAGTATATGTGTTTTGACAGAGATTTTGAGTTTGGTTTCTTTCTTTTATTATGAATTTTCTTTGTGTTGGGATTGAATACTTTTGTGAATGGGAGTCTCAAGGTCCACTCACCCTTGGAAGGGAAGAGTAGCCTTGGGGGTGAAGTTATAGTGATAGCCCATGGGTGTAGAGTCTCTCCTCAAGGAGGAGAAGGAGAAAACATGGAGTATGGGCTCCATGAAGTCAATCCACCTTTTTATTTTGGGGGTCATAAGGGAGTTTTTTATTGGCTTGAAGCCTTGGGGGGCATAAGGGAGTTGTTGTGCATTTGGAAGGAAATGAGAAGATGTTTTTGATGCCTTGTGAAGGTTGTTTTGTTTCTTTATTTTGATGAATTTCTCCCCTTGGGTACTTGGTCCAATTCACCCCATTGTAGGGTCAATATGTGAGCCATTATGACAACCATGGTTGGGATATTTTGTGTATCTTGCCAATTTTTGGCTCCCCAAATTTGGGGGTGGCCTCTTAGAGGCCTAGGCTGGGAGGTGAGCATCCCATGGTCTTTGTAATTTTCCTTTGCAAATTTTTGTGGCATTTGAAAATTCATGAGGAAAGAAGATAAATCTTGGAATGAGAAATTTTGTCTATTTTTTACATGTTGTTTACATAATAGCCTATATGGCTAAGATTGGAAATCTTGCTTGCCCTACTTCTATTTTATCTATGTAAAAGCCTTATGGCTAATACCTTGTAATCTTGCTTCAAAAGGAGAGTGCTATAAGTTTTAAAAAGCTTAGATTTAATATATTTGTAAATGGTTTTATGGGGATTATTCATTATGTGTAGGGAAAGTAGTGAGTGAAGTTGTGTGTTACTAAATTAAGACAAACTAAGCTACTATATAAATGAAGGAGAAAAATAATTGAATAGAAGTAATTTTATTATCTATATGCAAATGTTAGTTGAGAAACAAGGAAATCTATATGTATTGTATATATTTATTTTGAAGTTGTTTATAGAAAAATGTAATATTTTGTTGATTTTTTTTTGTTTGGCCAAAAAAAAGAAAGAAAAATATGCATGTTCATTATTGTACATATGGATGGATAAAATGATTCATAAATGTAAATATAAAACTATGTACCTTAAAAAAAAGGTATACATATGGAAGTTTTATTTCTCCTTATGCTGAGTTGTTTACAATATGAGTTAGTATTCAAACATATATTTCAATATTTATAGGAAGGAGTTAAATTAATGCTAGGAATACTTCATAAAAGAAAATATATTGTATCACTAAGTTGCTGATTTTTATGTGATAGTTTCTTTTGAAAACAGAATATTTTCATGAACTCAAATCTATAACAACAAGTAATTACTGTAAATAGAAACTAAAGTGAACTATATATTTTTGTTGTAGCAACTAAAATACCTTAACTTAAATTAGTTAGATGCATTTTTTTCCTATACAATGAGATATGATTAGTATATATAACCTGTGTTCATACATGAGCTCATAAATAATAATAAATAAATAAATAAAATATGGGTGTGTTTTTTAGTAAAAAATTTGGGCATTACAGAATGATGAGGCTAAGTCCCATCTTGGAACAAGCAACATACTACTTGACATTACCAATTGTCTAGCCTCCTTCGTTGTGATAGTTTGAGAGCTAGGATCATATTTTTTCAAAGCTTGCAAGGATTCATCCCCCAGTGTGGCTTCCTATGTAATTTTTAGTTGACTACCAATCTCTTGTTTTTTTCTCCACATGAGAAAATTCTTGAACTCCTCGCTCTTGATGAAGGCTGTTGGAAATACAAGATGGGAAAGCAAGATACTGAGAGGGGGGAGGGTAAATCAGATCTTAAAACTTTTATCTCTTAAATCAAACTGATCCACAATCATGCATAAATAATTGATCTATCAACTAGTAGCATCCATAACATAAGATAAATAACTCAAGACACAAAGATTTTGGTAACCCAAAAACCCAATAAGGTAAAAATGGGGTGGGGATGACACCCACAAAATCTTCACTACTACAGAAATAAAGTGTGCCTGTTAAGGAAACAAAATTTGATCACAACTTGTGATCTACCTGATTAAAGGTCTACCCAGTTAAGAGCTACAGATCATTACAATCTACCTTGTAAAAGGATTTAAACTTACAACAAAGTAAGCACTCGATAAAGAGATTTAGAAAGGTCTGTTAGAACCACTCTGTTAAGAGATTTCACCTGATACACTTGTTAGAATGTCTCAAGATCTGATCCTTCAATATGCACTTAGATGTTGATGACAGATCTCCTCTTTCCAATACCTTCTCTGATCTAATAATTTGACATAACTTTACTCTGCTACTTATTGCTCTATTGCTTTGCTAGATCTATGCTTCTTTACTCAAAATAACCCTTTACACATCTCTCATGTATGCACACACACCTTACAAAGTTAGGGTAAGAAGAAATCTTATATATCTTACAGATCTGGCATTGAGATCTAGATCAATGATCAAGATCAAATACTTATGCTGCTTGGCCATTCCAATTTTATGATTGGGTCCATGCCATGTATTGGATCAAATTATTTAATGTGTAATTAACTCCATTGAAAATATTAAATACTCAAACAAGTTGGCCCAAAATAATTTACCTTCAATTTTATGCCATCCCTGACATGTATGACAAAACTGTATTGCTTGGCATATAAATACTCTGGCGCTCAGCATAAACTGATCAACTTCACTCAACTTTTTTTTAACTTGGCAACTACTATCTGCTCGGTAATGACTACTGCTTGGCTTATACTGGATATCTTGGTCATAGTAATGACCAACTAACCTACCTAGATAAATGACTAAGTGTGGGACACTAATGATCAACAAAAATTAGAGATCAACAATCTCCCCCTTTGATATTAGTGGCAAAAACACTTATCATTTCTTTACATCCACAAAATTTTCCTAAGTACACAATGTACTCCCCCTAAGATTATACTTCTGACTTCATACAATATTTACATAATATACATGCCAAAAAATATATTATGCCCTTTTTTTGCACATCTTTTTCTATTTCCTTATCTGTTTCCCCCTTGTTTTTGTCACTAATAGTTGTAGTGGTTAAGTTATATTTATCCAAAAAATGGCTTATGAAGCTGTAATATCAATGCAAACATTGTATCCCAACTGTCCTTAACAAACTTCATAACCTGTAACTTAATTTCTAGCTCGGTAGCTAGACTTACCAAACTATCTGCAGTAGAGAGATGAGAATCTCTCTTGACTAATTCACGTGCAGCTATAAGCTCCTTTTGAATAACCTTTAGATGAGGTATCAATTTAGTCTGAATCATTATCAATTTGGCCCTTATTTGGCCATATTCAGCCATAAGCTTGGCTAATCTCTTTTGTGCATGAGTCAACCTATCAAAATTTATGGAGCTAGAACTAGTATCCATGCTCAATGAGCTTGTTGTTGACTTTAAATCTAATTGCAAATTCTCAATAAGCTGTTGATTATCCTTTGTAAAGAATTTTACATCACATAACCTTTTGTAGAAAGAATAAACATTATTTGCAACTTCCTCAAGAATGTCAACAAGAGAAGAAAGTTCAACCTGTTTGGTAGCAATCTCTTCTGATATCTTCTCCAAGACTTTGTTCTCAAATTTTCTCTCAAACCATTGCAACAAATTTTTAGTTGCCTCAATATTTTCATCATTAACTCTCTGCACAATGTTAACTAACTATTCCAGAATTGGTGCTTAATGATTTTCATCTTCCATGTCAAAAGATTTAACAAAAATATCCTTTATATCATGTAGAACTTGCTTCTGCTTATGCTCCCTCTTCATTTCCTCTTGTCTCTTCTTCCTCTTTAATAGGTCTTGAAGAGTTTGAATCTTCTCATATGAAAAGTTCTCTGGATCCCATTTAGAAATCACAATTACTTCATCCAATGTGACATTTAAGCTTGGTGACTTCTTCTTGTGTAGCTTCTTCTTCTTGAGCTCTGGTGAGATGATACTCAGCTTAGGTTCTTCAATATCTTTTCCTTTGTCAGTATTAATTTCAATTGCAGTTTTCAACTGAGTCAAGATTTCTTATTGATCAGGTATACTCCCAATTTTAGGTCCAGTTGGAGTAGATTATATAGAGTGTGGTAGATCTACCAACACTTGTATAGCCTCTTGTTCTGTAGGATTATTTTCAATTTCTTCAATCTTATCTCCACTATCTAAAAATGTTTGGAAAACCTCTAAAATAGGTGGATTATCATTTTTTACCTCCTTTTCTTTTGCTCTCTCCATCTCAACCTTTGTTTCTTGAGTAGGCAATAGCTTGCCTATGTCTGCCAGCTCATTTTGATCCTTGACATCCAAAATGCTATTATCTTCAATTGTAGTGACAATGGGACTATCCACTATCAGATCTACGATTTTCACTTTGTCTATTTTCTCTTCCAGTTCCATTTCAGTCTCTACCTGATCAGTAGCAATGTGTTCTTCCAATTCCATCTATTTTGAGGTGCCTTCACCATTCTTATCTTCCTTCTTAGTTAATAGCCCAAAAGTCTCCTTCCAAATTTGAGTGCTCTATTGGACTACACCTTCAACATCATTTTTTAGAATTGCATAGGCTCTTTGTTTAGGAATAAACTTCCTTTGATATTTTTCAATAAATTTTTCTATTTGCTTCTTTGTTAGTCCAGGAATGACCTTAGCTAATGTCCCTTTCCCTTATCTGTCTTTCACTCATCAATGCATATTGTCAATTTTGTGATAAAATATCATAAAGTTCTATGGGTACAAGGTTTCCTATCTCTACAGGTGTCATCTTGAATGTACCCATCATGTCTAATAGTGCCTCCTGAATCTTATTCTTGTCTACTATACTTTGCTTCTCATACTTAATAAATTTGAATCCTGCTAATCTAGATGTACTTCTAATGTTCTTACATACCACATCAATATTGGTCAGTGGTTTATGTGATGTTGTTGATATATTACTGGGTTCAACTTCTTTCTCCAAGATTAGTTTCCTCCTTGATCTCTTCTCAGGTTTGCTCGGCACAACCTTTGTTTCAACTTGTTTTATTTTTCCTGAGCTTCTCTCTCCAGCATTCTTCTTTGTATTTACTTTTGTTTTCTCAGCATGAGATGAAACAGTTGATTCCCTTGTCCTAGGCTATTTAGAAATAGGAGGGGTAGCCTTAGGTTTGGATTTTCTTGGTTTAGTTTCCTTAGCAACTACTGGCTATTTTCCTTTTTCTTTCACAATGATATCTTCTTCAAGTTCAATTTCCTCTTCTTCACTAGACATATCCTCTCCATGTCATGTTGATAAACCCAAAGGTGCATCCTCTATTTTTTCATCACTCTCTATTCCAACCATTTTATTCAATTTTTATACAATCTTTTTCCTTTTCCTCTCTATAGTGCCAACCTTCAAATCCATAGAGATTTTGGACTTAGCTTCCTCATAATTGCCAAAATGTCTGGCTGAACCATCAATTTCCTCTACCAGTAGAGATGTTATAGTTACAGATGTCTCATCAATTTTTACCTCATAAGGTAATGGCTTTAGCTATGATACCCTCGGTAGTGCTGCCTGAACATAGGTAAAATCTATATCCACTAGGAAAAAAATGTCCTCATAGTGTTTCTCAACTAGTGACCTGGGAATTCTGCTTCTCAATCTCATATTTTTCTTAAATTCCACAAAATATGTTCCCATCACATTGTTAAAATTATTACCTAACTACTGAATAAGTACATTGATTTTTTGTGTAATTGGTCGGTCTGTCTTCCACACAATATCTCCAAAAGTAGGAAATATATTGTGTATATAGAAAAATACGCAAACAAGTAGAGAATCAAAATTACACATTGAGTTCTTTGCCTTTTGGTTTGAAGAAAGGTTCTCGGCTAGCTGCATCATTTCAAGCTTGGCAAGGTCATAAGTATGGTCCTTCTTCACAATCTTCCATGCCTGGTCGACTGTAATACATGGGACACTATCCAGTCAGTTCGACTGATAAAACCTGTGAGCAATAACCCTAACTACAAAATCAAGCTCCAAATCCTTGATTGTAGAAATTTTCATTCCTCTTTTATTCCAAACTTCCCTGGTGTTTTATTTTATATCCTCCTTACTCTGACATCTCATGGTTCTCTTCCCGTTAATAGTTGGATAGCTAGTTACCCTGTTGATGATTTCCTTTGTAATCCTAATTGGTCCATTATCCAACCATATGTTTATGTCATGTACAAGGCTAAGGACAATCTTAATCCATTCCATTTTGAAATCCCTTAGGAAATCTAGGGCATGAGTTAACCCTCGCTCGGCTAGATGTTTATGTTCAACTTTTAGGGCTCCATCTTTACACAATTTGTTGTAGGATTCCCTTAACTCATGATCTCCAATTTCACTAACTTTACACATATAACATGACCTAACACCATGATTCATAAGTACCTTAGGTGGAATCAATGATAGGGCTCCGGTGAGATCACCCTGGATGGCACTTTCAGGAACTGCTCAAAAATTAGGAGGTGCACATGTGTCGCTCCTTACCAATTGAACTTTTCTCAACTCCTCCATATTCTTATCTACTATGGAAGAACTTGTGGCCATGATTTCCAAAAATAGGGTTTCAAAGATGAAAAACATAGTACCTCGATAGATATCAAAATTTGCACTTTTCACTCAAGATTGTTGATGACACACTGTAGAAATCTTCAAAAAATCTTTGTTGAAATCAAGTTCACAAATGTTCAATCGCTCTGAGAAATTATTAGTCACAAGGTGAGAATGAAAGTGAATGGCTCTTTCCTGTATAGGCTCCAAAGGTCAAAAATTAGGTCAGTATTAAATGTTTTGTCCGTTGAGTGAGTTCTATACAGCTTTCCTCGACTGACTCACAAAACTTGCCTACCTCTCGGTCACAACCCATACTCGGTCATCATACAAAAATTACTCAGTCAGCCATACCAGCTTGGCATACACTAGAGAACTCATTCTTAGTGCACAATAAGACTGTTGCTCGGCACCTATAGTGCATATTGACTTTACTCAGCACATGTCTCAAAATGTAACCTGATGCATCTTTACATATGCAGATATGGACTTTTTTCATTTTTATATGTTAGGAACTGATGAAAGATGTAAAATATAAATACAGTTCCTCACATACCTCTTTTTTTTAGCTGGTGATGGTGTGATCACCTGATCCATTGGATTGGGTGACCTTGGCTGTTGTAGCTTTACTACTACACGGTTCTTCTTTCCTTATCTATGTCTAGTTCATTTGTGCTCTAATCTACTCAATAGTAGGAGCAGGTACCCTTTTTTTGCAATTTCTCCTAGTATGACCAATTTTTAGACAATTATAACAAACTAGGCTTCCATTCATCCAACTCTTAGATTTTCCTCTGAAATGTGTCTTTATGAAGTTTTCTGAAACATGTCCATACTCACCACAGTAATGATATCTATGCCATCTATTGTAATCCCAATTGTAAGTGTTACCTTTCCTTGGTGTTTTTTCTTGTGTCTTTGATGTCCATTGTTATTTAGCATTATATCTACAATCTTGTGATCTATGTCCAAATTTTTGATAGTTGTAACAATACCCATTGAATCTAGGTGTGGGAGGTTCATTCCTTTCCTTTGCCCAACATTCATGTGCCTGATGTCCAAACTTGTTGCAGTTAAAGCAATAACCATTGAACTTAGGTTTAGGTTTGGACTTACCATTCATGCTTCAACAGATGTTTGTTGTGTGTCCTAGATTTCCATAGTGGTAGCATATAGGATTTTTTTCTTTGACTTTGCATTCCTCTTTTCACCAATCTTAGATGATTCTCCTTTCTCAGTAGATGTCTATTGTTCAGTATGACCTAATCCACAAGAATCCTTAGATCTTCTTCTTGATGCTTCCATCTGATTTTCAAAATAATTCAAAGCTTCATTTGGTTTGTTTTATATTTCATTAAGTTCTTTCTCAGATATCTCAATTCATCTTTCAATTGACTATTCTCAGATCTCATATTCACAATTTCCATGTCTTTCCTATTGATCTCCTGATCCACAAGTAGTAGTTAATTCACCATGTCAACCTGATTTTTTGTCATCATTTGTACATAATGTGTCCTTTCATCAAGCCTGATAGTCATCATTCTTTTGTCTTCTTTAGCCATAGCTTTTTCATCTTCAACTTTCTTCTTTTGTTCCACTATTTCACATAGTCTTACTGTTTGAGTTTCTTGTTCTCTTTCCAGGTTGCTGACTTCTTTGCACAGTGTATTGTTCCTTTCTAGTATATCTACAATTGATGCATCTCTCTCAGTAGAATTTCCATTCTGAAATATATTTTTAGTGTCTTGTTCCTAATAATGAGTGTCATTCATTTGTTTGGCCAAATCTTTCCTTGTTAGCAGGGAATTGTTCAATTCCTATCTTGTTGTCTCAAGCTGATGTAATGTTAGCTGAATATCAATCTTTTGATTCTCAATGACTTTACCAATTTGTAAATCTCCATCTAAATATCTGTATTCTCAAGATGATTAAAACCTTTTATAGGAGAACTATGCTATGATACCAATTGTTGGAAATACAAGATGGGAAAGCAAGATACTGAGAGGGGGGTGAATCAGATCTTAAATTTTTTATCTCTTAAATCAAATTGATCCAAAATCATGCATAAATAATTGATCTATCAACTAGTAGCATCCATAACATAAAATAAATAATTCAAGACACAAGATTTTGGTAACCCAAAAACCCAATAAGGTAAAACTGGGGTGGGGCTGACACCCACAAAATATGCACTACTGTAGAAATAAAGTGTGCCTGTTAAGGCTACAAAATTTGATCACAACTTGTGATCTACCTGATTAAAGGTCTACCCAGTTAAGAGCTATAGATCATTACAATATACCTTGTAAAAGGATTTAAAATTACAACAAAGTAAGCACTCGGCTAAGAGATTTAGAAAGGTCTGTTAGAACCACTCTGTTAAGAGATTTCACCTAATACACTTGTTAGAATGTCTCAAGATCTGATCCTTTGATATGCATTCAGATGCTGATGACAGATCTCCTCTTTCCAATACCTTCTCTGATCTAATAATCTGATATAACTTTACTATGCTGCTCACTACTCTATTTCTCTGCTAGATCTATGCTTCTTTACTCAAAATAACCCTTTGCACATCTCTCATGTATGCACACATACCTTACAAAATTAGGGTAAGAATCAATCTTATATACCTTATGGATCTGGCATTGAGATCTAGATCAATGATCAAGATCAAATACTTATGCCACTTGGGCATTCCAATTTTTTGATTGGCTCTATTCCACGTATTGGATAAAATGATTTAATGTGTAATTAACTCCATTGAAAACATTAAATACTCAAAAAATTCAGCCCAAAATAGTTTACCTTCAAGTTTGTGTCATCCCTGACATGTATGACAAAATTGTTTTTCTCGGCATATAAAGACTCTGGCACTTGGCATGAACTAATCAACTTCACTCAGCTCCTGTGTAACTCGGAAACTACTATCTACTTGGCAATGACTACTTCTTGGCCTATACTAGATAGCTTGGTCGCAGTGATGACTGACTAACCTACCTAGATAAATGACTAAGTGTGGGACACTAATGATCAACAAAACTTAGAGATCAACAAAGGCATCATCACTCAGTATTTCTTCTTGATATAACTCCTTTTCATCCTTGCATAATTGGAGAGTAAATTCAACCTCCTCCTGGGTCTCCTTCTTCTTTCCCTCTCTTATGCTCTTTATCAATTGGTGATGGTGATGTTGATCACCAGTTACCAGAGCAGCTATTCTGTCTTTTTTCTTTTCATGTTCCTCTATCTGAGAGGGTCCTCCTTGTTCTATTCTCTATTTGTTTTTAGGAAGTTCACTTGTTACCTCTATGTTAGGAGCCTCTGAGCTTTGCTCAAAAAATTATGGCTCATTCATCTAAGGAGGGCTATGCTTCTCATGATCCCCTACACTATCTTCTTCATACTCATAGGATGAGTATTCTTCAGGCACCTTTTTCTTTTCCTCCAAATGGCTTTCCAATTGATTGTACAAAGTGGCATACATGTCAATCATCCAGGTAATCCTAGTCATGTAAGGCAATATCGGGAAGTGTCCTCCAAATGAAATCTCTTCCTTTTTCAATTGTTTCTCCAAGTCCACCAGGTCCCAATATTTTCCCGCTTTCTACTCAACTTCATGTTAATCAAGAACATTTTTGATGATGTCCTCTTCATCACACCCTTCATTCTCTCAGATGTTGGTAACACTTGGAGTCAATAATTTCTTGGCACTTTTTATGAAATCCTCAGGGTCTACATACCTATATTGGGAAATACCCATCTTATACTGACCCAACCACTTGTTGATTCCTTCCAAAGCCTTCTTCCCAATAAGAGAAACATAGATTTTGAACTGTCTTGGTGTGAAAGTACCCTTCTTGTGTGGAGACAAATGCTCCTTGTCTATCCATACCAGTTGCCAAATGAATTCCATCAGTGCAACCCTTGGAGGAACATATTTTGGAAGCACATGTGGGGGCTAAGGACACCCATATACCCTAATCAATGTGAAGGTATTTTCTAGATAGAAATCACCCCAATTATGACCTTGAGGCCATTTATAAACATATTGACAAGGCCTTAGAACCCTTAACACCTTGAAAGATTACCTAGTTATATTTGTACCTATCAAAATAAAAATTTGGTACACAATCCAATTCTGAAAACCACAAAACTCATGCTCATTTGAAGTATAATTCCAAACCGTAATCCAAAATTGCAGAGGATTTGGCTAACCATTAATGTGTGTCCTTAGTCTCAACATCTAAGTGTCCATATCATTAACATTATGGATAAGGATTAAATGACCAAAAGAGAGTAATGCATAAAATGAGGTTGGCTACCCTTCTGAATACCCAAGAGACCCTCGTGCATTCGGTCAATAACATACTTAATATAATCATAATCAGTATTTACATGTGATATTTGTATGTCTAAGATGACCATTAACAATTCTATAGGCATTCTATCAACATCTCCATCCAACCCTAACACTCTCCATAGCCCATATGCTTGGTACTTCATGTAGAAATGCAAATCCTTGAATTCATAAGGTGCATTCATATGGCCAGGTAATGGGGCTACATACTTCCTTGATCTAGGCATGTGATTGAGGATTAAATTCTTAACTAGATTTGTTTCCCTCGTATACCTCTCTCATTCTTTTCTTAAATAAATTTTTATGGATGAGGAATGATAGATACCAAAGGCTTTCATGTAAGAAGCTCTATCTAAGGAAACTAGGGTTGTTTGATCCTTCTTTCTGTTAGTCTTAAACACTAGATCATATTTCCTAGCCAATTCTACAAGCAAATCAACATCTATAAAGTCATCTAAAACAATAAATTATCCAAAACCTAATGTCCAAGGATTGCAAACAAGAATTTTCCTAGTTTTTTTTATTGTGGAAGTAATTAAATAAATGATAACCAAAACATCCTGGAGTAACAGGGTCTCTACAACTAGAAATGTAGTAAGAGAAAATTTCATCACTAACCTTCTTGTTTTGAGTAGATCCTAAGAGCAATGTGATGAATTCTTTTGAGTAATTTCTCCTTACTTTCTTCTCTTCTCATGTATCCTTACTTCCTTCACTGGATGAAGCCTTGCTGGACACTGGATGGCTCATCTTTTCTATTCCTCCAAGTAATTCTCTTTGAACAAGCTCTTCTCTAAAAGTCTCTTCAACTTCTGAATTTCTTGCCACGCTTTTCTAAAAATTTTGATAAGAAAAAGCCAGAACCACTGAGTCTATATATCATTGAGCAACTAATGCAACAATCTAGTCGAGATCTCAGGATGTCATTTTTCAATCACCTCAACATTCATTCAACATGTATCAAGTTCAATTTTGTGCTAGCCGTGGCGTATGAAGTTGACATGCAATTTAATTTGAAAGGAGAGATGGAAAAGGCCATCATTAATTTTTGCTTTCAAAACCTTAGAAAATGTTAAAAAGCCCTACAAAAAAGTTGATTGGCTTGAAAATCTCTCTTTTTACAGCTCATCAAAGTACTATACCTTGTTAGAATTCCTAATTTTCCTCAACCTTGGTAATTCACTTCATCTCTTAGAAATGGTGCGACAACCAGTTTCTCAGAATCTCATTATGTTCTGTGTTACTATGGTTTACTTGGAGATTCAGAGATAAGGCTTCCCTCTTAGTCCTTGAACATTTTACTAACTCTAGATTTTATCTCAAGATTGGGCAAATGACTCATATCTGATGATCTCTAAATGAAAGCTCTAACCCTAATTTCTTTGCGAGACTTGGTCGCTGAGCAATCCTTTAATCTCTGAATGTTTGTACTGACCGCGGTTAAGTTTTGAGATTGGGAAACTTACTATCTCCAAGTCTCAGACCGTTTGGAACTTAACTAGAAGGATTGAAATATTGGGCAATAAGGCTATCTCCAGATCTTAGAATGCTTCCTTCTTGACTGCCAAGATCATGAGACTCAGTGCCTTAGCTATCTCCTGATCATTGAATGTTTGTGCACTAACTGTCAGGATTGTGAGATATAGAGATAAATTTGAAAAATCCTTTCTCTCCTAATCTCATAATATTTCATTCCACTTTGATTAAATTAGGATACTTAGTGCACACCGCTCATCTAAGTCTTGATTGATGGTTCATGTTTAATCTCATCATTCTTTACTTGACTCATATCCAAATTGGAGATTTAGCGACCAAATTAATTTCTTAACCTCCAAATGAAATTACTTAAGTCTGGTCTAGAGATTTAGCAATAAGAGGCATCTCTAAATCTCTATATACAACTTAAATTAACCTTTCTTGACCCAAGTTTGATCTCAAGATTCAGAGATAAAGGTAATCTTTGAATATTTGAATGATTTTCTTAACTTGGCTTATATTACAAGATCAAGCGACAGCCCCAGATCTTCCACTACATCAATGGCCCACATTTAATCTCATTAGTTTTTCTTAACTAAGGTTCAATTTTGATATTGAGTGATAAGGAAAATTACTGAGTCACTGAAACTTGACCTAATTCTGATTCCATTATGAGATTCATCTCCAACCATACATCTGAGACAAGATCAATTATCCTCACTGAGTCTTTGAACACTTTTCTTAACCCCAAGTCTATTTTGAGATTGGGGGACAAGGCTTTACCTTGTGATCTCTGAATTCTTCTTTTAACCCTAGTCTTATTGTGAGATCAAGAGATAACATATATCTCTGAGTCGCTGTAAAAAAAAAAGTCCCGACTCTAGTTTAATTAAGAGATTCAACGCCATCCGCTCATCTTTCTTTGCATCAACAATCCACACTAAATCTTGTAAGACTCTATCTAACCCCAAGTTTGTTCCAAGATTCAGAGATAAAGGAACATCTTGTGATCTCTGAATAAATGTATTAACCATGATTTATTCTTGAGATTCAGAGATAAAGGCTATCTCTAGATTGTAAAAGTCTTTCTTAACCCTTGGTTCTATTCTGAGACTCAGCACTAGCCACCCATCTTTCTAACCTTTGAGATACGTGTCAGCATGTGATTAAAACTCATTCTTGTATCTCATGATCATTGGATTTTTTCTGCTTGGATTTATTTATCTGGAGATTCGGTGATAGCCACACATATGTAATGTAATCAATAGTCACCGCTTAATCTCACAAATTTTGACTTAACTCAGTTCATGTTCTGAGATTTAGTGACCATTACAATTCTCGTGATCTCTAAATGTTAGCCTTAACGATGGTCTCTTTAAGAGATTCAACGACAAAATATTTCTCCCAATCGCTGAGCTTTTTCTTTAACTTGACTTAACTCACGAGATCCAGTGATAGCTTTTGATCTTTACCAGCATCAATGGTCTCTGCTTAATCTCAATATTTTAAAGGAAATATCCACTACTTTATGAGATTCAATGACTAACATCAATTGTTAAGTCTTTCACTTTATCACTTAATTTCCAAATGTTATAAACTTGACCGTGATCTTCTTGAGATTGAGAGATAACCTTGAAACATCTTTTCTCTGAATCGCTGAATGTTAGGAATTGACCGTCGATTCTCATGAGACTTAGAGATAATTTCTCTGCTAGATCGCTGAACAAAAAGAGTTAACATCCATCCTTTGTGAGACTTATAGAAATCCTTTCTGTCAGATCACTGAATTCTCATAACTGACTACCAATCTTTATAAGACTTGGCGAAAGTCTTGAAGGAAAAAGAAACATGTGCCAAAAAGAATGATTAAAGGTCAACTTGAAAATATAAGAATTAGGTCAAGACTTGGCAATTTTAGGAGACAAAAACCCGACCAAAGGCAAAAAAGACCTAGGTTTTGAGGTTTGCAGACATTTTCAAATTTAAATTGCTTTGGGATATATGCATATTAAGAAACTTTGCAAGCACATTTGAAACCACCAGATCTTCGACACAAAAAATTGACACTGAGAACCAAAAATTTACCAAACTCAAAAAACCTAAAATACACCCAACAATGGTTATATCTGAAAAATGCTTTGAAAGCAAGTTTAATGCAAAAAACTAGATCTCTTAGAGGAAAACCACAACCACACTAACCTACTGCAGAAACAAATACACAACAAGAAATAAACACACCTTTACATATACTACAAGAGTAATGTGCATGAAAAGAAAAATTAAGAAAGGCTTTAGGAATTGTCCATGCACTGGAAATTCCAATACCTCATCATCCATATTTTTTAGAAAATATGAATCCTTTCCATGTAATTGATGAATAATAAAAGGCCCCAACCATAGAGATTCAAAATTTTTTGTGTTTTCCTTTATCCTCAGCCATGGCATTCCATTGCAATACCATGTCATTTGGCTGAAATTTTTTAGTACTAGCCCTTTTGTCAAATAGGTACTTCATCTTTTGTTGACTTATATTTTTCTTTTGTCCTTCCCTTCTGTCCTCATCAAGCTCAATCAATTGGACCATCCTTTCATGTAGAGAATCATTTACTTCTAGCTCTTGATCCGTGATGAACTTATATAGAGGAAGAAAATTATTCACAAGAAACTAGGCTTGCACTCCATACACCAACTCAAAAGGTGACTTAGAAATAGCAACTTTTACTATCACTCTATCAACCCATAAGGCTAATTTTAACTTTGAATGTCATGCCCTCTTGTTTGTCTCTAAGGTCTCCTTCAAAATTTGCAGAATACTTTTGTTTCTTGATTCTTCCTGTCTATTTTCTCATGGATGATATGGAGAGGAATATCATATGACAATTTCATTTTCATCACAAAAATCTTGAAACTCCCTAGACCTAAAACATTTGGCATTGTCTGTTACTATCTTTAACGGGACATCAAATCTAGTCAGGATATTTTCCATCAAAAAATCAATGAAAACTTTACTAGTTTCTCCCTTTGTAGGGATTGCTTCAATTGATTTTGTAAAGTAGTTTGTAGCAACCAAAATCTAGTTGTGTCCACCACTGTAATTTTCTACAAATTCTCAAATGAAATCAATTCTCCACATAGTAAAAGGGGCCTGAGCCTATACTAGATTCAATAATAAAGCTCTTGAATATTTCAATTTGGAAGAAAACCTTTGGAAAGGTTCACACTTTTGTACAAACTTGAAAGATTCTTTGAAAATATAGGGCGAATAATAAAAAACCTTAGAATTTTGTGGGTAGTTGTCTTAGTAGAAAAATTTCCACCACACAAATTAGAATGCATCTCATCCAACACTCTACCAGCCTGCCTTTTATCTAAACACAACAAGAGCACACCATCCCTATTCTTCCAATACAATTCTCCTCTTATTAAGTTGTACTTCTAGGATTGTAGTGTTATAGTTCTCTTTTGATTTTCAGCCATGGTATTAGGGCACTTGGCATTTTTGATGAAGTATTCAATATCAGAATACCAGGGCTGTCTTTCAATGCTAGTCATTGTCAGGTCTTGCAACTCCATATTATTTACTTGCACCAAATCCATATTCTCCATAGTCATGATATTTCCTAAGCCTAATCCTCTTACTATTTTTTTGATATGGATTTATAGATTGAACTCTTGAACCTTATTTATCCATTTGCATCTTTTCCCAGTAACTTATGACTAGGTGAGAATGTCCTTAACCGCTGCATGAGGCACATATGCTATCACTTTTGAATAGAATATATAAGGAATGAATGACTTAACATCCTTTACTAATGCATATGCTTGTTTCTCCATCACCTCATAATCCAATTCTGCAGCTTGGAGTGACTTGCTAAAAAATGCAATAGGATGTTCATGTCCTTCCTCATCCTTTTGCAATACTACAACTATTGTATGAAAAGATGAAAAAGAGAAAAGTGAAAATGGTTTACTATAATAAGGATACCTCAAGATAGGGGCTTCCTAGATTTATTTCTTGATTTTATCAAAGGAAGACTGTGCCTTATCATGCCACAATAATTTGGCATCTTTCTTTAAAAAAATTAATATAGGTTTAACAATTTTTGCAAAGTTGACAATAAACCTTCTAACAAAATTAATATTTCCTAAGAAATATTGCACTCATTTAACATTCCTTGGGGCAAGGACCTTTTGTATTTCTTCTATCCTCTCTGGGTCAATCC
This sequence comes from Thuja plicata, assembly GCA_018584345.1. Taxonomy (NCBI): domain Eukaryota; kingdom Viridiplantae; phylum Streptophyta; class Pinopsida; order Cupressales; family Cupressaceae; genus Thuja; species Thuja plicata. Next base: position 151,961 of record MU217879.1, on the reverse strand, counting down.
TTACTCCTTCCTTTGATACAATACACCCCATCAACTTTCCTTCTGTGACTACAAACTGACATTTCTTAGTATTCAAAGACACCATATTCAAAATCTTTAATAAACACATTTTCAAGATGACAAAAATGATCCTTTGACTCTTTGGAATATTTTGTCAGGTCATCCTGATAAATCACCACAAATAAATCAATAAAATCTTTGAAAGCAACATCCATAGCTCATTGCAATGTTGCTCCTACATTCATTAGACCAAAAGGAATCCTGATATATACATAAGTTCCCCAAGGAGTAGTAAATGTAGTTTTAAAATTCTCTAACTCCTTTACCAATACTTGGTTTTACCTTGAGAAACCATCCATCATTGATAATAGGTCACAACCAGTGACTTTATGCAACATTGCCTCCATATTAGGCAAAGAATAATTATCTTTCAGAGATGCAAGGCTCAAATTTTTGAAATGAACACACAACCTTATATCACCATTTTTCTTCCTGACTGCGACTAAATTAGATACCTAGGTTGAATATCTTAATTTTGAATAATCCTTGTATCTCTCAACTTCATCAGTTCCTGTTGCATTTTGGGGGCCAATAATGGATTAATCGGCATTTGATTTTGTATAAATGGTTTAATATATGGTTTCAATGGGATTTGATGTTGAAAAAGGTCCTCCCTGTAAGCTTTAAGGTCCTCATATGACCATGCAAACACATGCTTATGTTTTCTCATTAAATTTATTAGATTTGTCCTAACATGGGGATCTAAACCTTTTACAATATATACATTTTGAGGTGTTTTTTTTAATCCCAAATTTACCTCTTCAAGGTCCTCAACTTTGGCATTTCTCTTTTTAAACATAAAGTTCTCTTGATCATTGAACAATGCCTCTAGTTCTACCAGCCCCTTGGGGATTTGATTATAATTTAATTGAACAAATTCATTGTCAAAGACCATGTACTTTCCACCAACCACTTCTACTAAGGCATTATAGTCTACATGTTTCCCCTCAAAATGGTCAAGACATTGGATAAATCTAAGGATATCTTGGTCATCCTCAAATACTTTCCAATTATAAAAATTATCTTGCACCAATGGTATGTTCTTGACCTCTAAAATAGATACTCCACTCAAAGTTGAATCATCATTTTTCAAAGCAACATTGGACAAGAAATAAGCCATAATATTTTTTGACCTTTCTATCCAGCTAATGTTGAAAGCATCAAATAGTTCTATTTTATCCCAAACTTCATGTTTGTAGAATTTTAACCTATCATTTTTTACAACATATTTGGATCTAGCCTATGCTACAACCAATTCAGAGTCCCAAAAAACCTTTAAGAACCTAATACCATTCCTAGATGCAATGTCTAACCCCAAACATAGGGCTTCATACTCAACAGTATTGTTTGTACATAGAAAAGGTAACAAGAAGGAATACTTTAAAGTTGTACTTGATGGAGAAATGAATAGGACACCAGCTCTTGATCCTTCCTTAGAACAAGCTCCATCAAAATACATCTACCATAGGCAATTTTGTTGTGTGCACAATTCCTCCAATAGTGGATCAGTGTTTCTTCATTTCGGAAGGATCTTATCCACTTTGAAGTTATACACGTCCACCTCCACACAACAATTAAGCATGTCACTTGGCACATTTTCAACAGCTACTAGTGATCGTGACTCCGTGTACAATTTAAATTCATTCCCATTTACTAGGATTGTTGCATAGGATAAATCCAATTGTACATGACCTCCTACTACTGCAGCCCACAATCTTGACAACAACATGCCAAAATGGGGTTGGGTATCCACAACAACCACATCCATCTTGTATGTGGCTTCAGGAAATACAACTATCTTTACCTCAACTCCCTTCAGAGTGCCTACTACAGGGACCTCTCTATTTTCCATGGCATATAATCTTCCATAGAAAGTATCCACACTCATTCCTAATTCATTCATTACTTCATATGGCATGACATTTGCGGCAGCACCGGAGTCAATCATGCAATTTTTTACAAGTTTGTTGTTTATCAATAAAGTGACATGGAAGGGATCCACTCGAGATGACTCTTGGGTAATCATATGACCCACATATAGTATAGGGGTCTCTGACTCAAAGGAAACCTCCTTCTTCTTATTTCCCTTCTTTTTTGCAATAGGAACATCTTCTATCCCTTTAAAAAGTGACAATGCAGCTTCCCTATGCTCTTTTATTTTTAGCATTTCCATCAGTGGAACTGATAATTTCATTTTTGTAAGAGCGTACCTCATATCAAATGCAAGAAATTTAGCAAAAATGTCATTTTTTCTCTTACCCCTTTTTCATATGTCAATAGTAATTGGTTCATTTGATTTCATTTCCTCCTCCTTTTGGGGAGAAGAGGATTCTACTTGTTTAGTAGCTTTTTTCTCCTTTTTAATTTTGGTTGGGATTTCAAAAGAAACCTCTGGGACATCTTCTTTGAAAAATATAGAAGAAGGTTTTTCTTGACCAGGTTCTACCCTCATGTTTCTCAAATTATAGGAACTTCTAGCTTGATTAATTACTTCTATATTCAAGGACATTTTCTCTTCATCACTTGGAAATCTAAAGTGTGGATGCTCTTTATCATCACCCACAGTATTAATAGTATATCATGACATAGTACCAAGCTCATCATCTGAGTAAGAAAAAACTTTTTGTTGGCACTCTTGGTATTTTTGTCTCCTACTATTTACATCATCAATAGGATTTTCATCCTCAGAAGACCATTATTTAGCACTTTGTTTTCACAGAGAACATATTCACAGTGGGATCTTTGGTGCTGAACATGTATGTTCACTACCATCCTCCATTTTTTCAGCTAATTCCTAGGCTACAAAGCACTGGAAATAAGAGTGGGGCATATTACAAGTAGCACACCAAGGGGTATTCTTCACATTGTTTGTACTATTTCTTTTTAAAGGATCGGGGGTTTCCTTGGACTTCTGGTTGTCTAGATTTGTAGGGATAGGTTTTCCATCTTTCCAGTTTGTAATACAACATGTCCCTCAAATTTGGTTGTCTATCATACCTATGGTACTTATATTTGTTATCTTGAAAACCTTTATCATTTATGTCCATATTGGTAGTAAGATCTTTTACCGCACTCATCAATTTATCCACCCTATCTTCCTCCTTGACAGATTTGCTTGTATGTCCTCTTGTCTCCTTCAATAGTTTACCATCTTCTATCTTCCTCATTTTACCTGAGGCTTGTCTATTGCTTTCAATATCTATGGTTGTCTTGTAAGCATCCCTTAGAGTTCGTGAGATATTATCCCTAAGAAGATAAGACATATTTCCATCAAGAGGATTAAAGTATGTGGTTAAACATACTTGCTCATCCAATCTTAACACCTGAAATAGCTTGTTCATGGCCTTTTGAAATCTATTATTGAAATCACCCATACTTTCATTTTGGAACTTCTTAATATTATTAAATTCATTCAATATGTAACCTGAATTAACATGTTCATGGTATTGTTCCCTAAAAAATCTAACAAATTCATCCCAAGATGCTATTCTACCCTCAGGAAAATTTCTAAACCATTCCCTACTATCTTCAATCATAGATTGGACAAAAAGCTTCATTATGACATCTTCATGCTCAATCTCAAAATCACTAATCTTGTTAGTGAAAGCTCTTAAGTGTTCTTCACAAGTTATGACATTATTACCAGTAAACTTGGGGATTCAATCTCTTACCCCATTTGGGATCATATTTGGATGACCAAGGATGACATCAAAAAATAGAGGATGGTATCTATCCAAATGAAGAGGTCTTATCTAGAACTTTCCAAGGGTATTATTCCCACTTGTACCTGCTACACCTCCTTGATTTTGGGTAGGTTGAGGGGAACCTTTCTTATGAATAGAAACTTTAGCACTTGGCCTTGAACCACTTGGTGGTTTTTTTGATAGTGTCCCAGTGGCAACTGACATTGAGCTACTAGTAGTAGCATTTGCAGTGGCATGTAGGAAATCAATTTTCCCTTTCATCTCAGTTGCACTAGCTTCTAACTCCATTTTTTCTAACTGCTTTGCCAAATATTCCTTAGCTTTTCTAGCCTTTTCTATTTCCATTTCAACTTGAGACATAGCATCAAGGGTAATTTTTCTTTGGTTAGTTTCATTTATAGTCACACCAACCATTTTTTGCTTACCCTTATCAGATGCATCCTTTTTATTCTTCTTGAGCTTAGCATTTTTCTCAATCTCATATGGATGCAACTGCCTCAAAATAATCCCATCTCCTTCAACTTCATCTTTCTTAGAATTTGTTCTGTTATTAACAACTTTCTGCCTCAAGGTTTCAATATCACCGAATAATTCCTTATATTCTAAACTCTTCACTAAAAATTCTAGCCTTAAGCTCATTATTCTTTGTCTTTTTCAAGAGTTCTTCTCTTTCAACTAACAACTCATAAATCTGTTTCTCACACTTCTTTCTTGTGTTTTCTATTTCTAACAATTGTTCATGTTCCTTTCTTCTTAAAGCCATCACTTCATCTTGTAGTTTATCAGAATCATAAGGTGCAGTTTCAGTAGAAGAAGTTTCTCCTTGTTGGTCTAGATTTTCTTGCACAGGGAAAAACCTTATATCATTAATTTTTTCATCCCGAAGGAGATCAAAATATATATTGGTTACCTTGGGGCCAACTAACCTAAGAGGCTCATAACTCTCAGAGGATGATAAAAATTTCTTAGGGATAGGAGTTGGGACTCTTACTCTAGATATTTTGGGGGTTTATGGGCAGACCCACCTCTCCTAGACCATTGCCTTCTACCAGGTATATGGAGTTCTTCTCATAAGTTACTTTAAGGATTATTCCTATAATAAGACCGGGTATTTCTTTGTCGACTCATTGTAAATCTGACAAGAACTTTCAAAATTTTTAATATGCTATACTAGCAACTGGAATAAACAGAACTTAGAGTCGTCATCCACAAAAATTATGTGAATACTTTCAAAAATTGATCAAGAAATGGAACAACAAAAAATTTGTCATTATGAACTTTTAAAAACCTATTGTTAAAAATCAACCTCTCCCCAATAGAGTTGCCATTTTACTAGAGATTTTTCTTGCAAAATCTTAATATAGCATTTATGCTTGACTCTATGATTGCCAACTCTTGACTCAACCAAGCAAAAGTCTAACTACTGAGGATCAAATCCTCCTTCACTTTGAGCTCCACAAACTCAGGTGGGTGTACCTCTTATGACTTATTGCTTCTCAATAAATATTACAGTGGATTAGTATCTCACAATGATTTTCTAATGTCTTTTATTGCAACTATTGATAACAAATCTTGTAGATGTTAACAACCAATATTATGCAAAAATTTACAAACCAAAAGATGCACTTGACAATAAAAAATACTAATGCAATAAGGATTCTCATCCTTCTTCTTTTCGAGATTCAAGCTCAGGCAGGCATACCTAAAGGATTCACTTCTTCAAGGAATCAACAATAATATATGTATTATTCAATACAAACAATAAACATCTATACTCTTCAATAGAAACTAAAATATTATTTAGAAAATTAAGGATTGATGATGATAAGTGCTTATCAATTAAAGACCGGTACCTAATCCAGGGCAAAGAGTCAAATTAACATATATTCATAGAAATATTTTAATGACAACACACCTACAACCGAAATGAAATTCCTTACAAATAATTTTCTCATTCTCATACCCATACATCAAATTCTCATGAAAATATTGAATCCCCTGAAACCACCCTTAAGAATTTACCCTTCCCTTGAAAGAAACTTAAGAACAATCCCACAATTTAGCTTGTAAATAGTGTATTAAAACCTGCCTTGGAAACTCAATACACAAGAATTCAAAAATAAACACATGAAGACATCATGAATATGCAAAATCAATCCCATTGTTTTTCATTAAAGTTTCTCCATTTCAATACATTCAAAGTGAAAAAAAAAACTATAAAACCAGACTAAAATATGAAAACTGCTTTGCAGTTGTGAATTCATCATCCCTTCAAATCACATCAAACTTTCTATTTATATTACACAGTAGCCATCTTGAATCATGGAAGAAACATGATGCAACAAGCTTCAGATGGCTAAGAAAAGAAAAAAGAACTAAAAGAAAAAATCAGTTACAAACATCTTCATCAGTGGAGGGAAACTTGAGTAGCTCTTTGTAATCATTCAGAATCTTTTAAAGTTGGCACATTTGTCTACAGATATTCAAGGTAACTTCTAAAAGTGTTTATGAGAAATAGTGACCACCTAAAAGGCTAACATACACTATTATTTTTTATAATTACCCTCCATGTGCTCATTTATTAGGTGCCAAGTGTCATTCACTCTTAATTTATTGCCTCAAAGTCTATTGTTGCCTTCTTTTTCTTCTTTGGCCTGGTACCTTTTTCACATAGTGCAACTTCCTCTTTTATTGCCAGTCAAAACTTTTGATGCCCTACAATAGCTTTAGTTGTCTCCGCCACCTAGCATCAGTGATAGCCCTTGTATATGCCACAAACTTGACAAACTCTATTTCAACATTAAACATATCATTTAAGGTTTTATTATACATATCCATATCTAAAATATTGTCCTTTGTGAGGAAATATTCCTTACGTGGCAGCAATGTACCAAATTCACCTCTCCACTCCTCAACATCTTTCACTTCATCATTTTCATTTCTGATGGGAGGGATGAATTTTTTGAAGTCAGGACAAAACATATTTAACTTTGATTGTATTTGATTTTCCTTTCCTTTGAAAAAGGACATGGATGTACAAATCTATTCTATCATTTATCCAACCTGGTTAATTGGCTCAAGACAATCTGGCCTATGGGGTTGCAATGCTTCTAGCCTTTCAAACAAAGATACCCTACAAGACCACACACTGAATAATGGGTCTAGAGTTGCTATTGAATTCTTTACATCTTTTACAATATCAGGCAACTTGTTGTAGGCATTTTGGACTACATCCAATTTTCCTTTTATAACATTATCTCTATGTTACAAAATATTCAACAAGGTAGAAAGAGAAACCTCATTCCTATCCTTGTCAAGGGTCTGAGTCTCTTGAGAAGGTTCTACAGTGACAACAGTTTTAATAATTTCAAGTTCTTGAATAGGAGGAAGAGCCTTGGAGGATTCTTCCAACTTTGCCTTTAGATCCTCTAACTACTCCTCTAATGCCTATGTTTTCATCAAGACCTTCTCCCTATCCTTAGCCAAGGCAATTATTTCATCATAATGTCTCCCATATCTTTGTGATAGCTGCTCTATTTTGGCTTCAATCAAATGGGCAAAATGGGTGACAACTTTAGAGATCTCCAAATCTAATATGTTTTGCATTGTCCATATAATCTTGTCCCCGTCCATCTTCTCTTCTACATTTATCAAAGATGGATTTTGTGTCCTTGGGGCTAAGGACCACATGGAAAGATTTTGGGATATATGGTCATAGCTACACCCTCTAATCATATCTCCTATCTAAGTTTTAGAGGATAATTGAGCCTCTAGCTACCTCCTTATCTGATCTATAATGAATGTTGAGGCTAATTCTCATCCTAGTACAAGAAACATACCACTTGACCTTACCAATTATCTAGCCTCCTCTATTGTGATAGTTTAAGAGCTAAGATCATAGTTTTGCAAAGCTTGCAATGCTTTATCCCCTGTTGTGGCTCCCTCTATAATTTGTAGTTGGCTTCCAATCTCTTGTTGTTTTCTCCAAATGAGAAAATTAATGAATTCCTCACTCTTGATGAAGCCATAATCACTTAGCATTTCTTCTTAATATAACTCCCTTTCATCCTTGTGTAATTGGAGAGGAAATTCAACCTCCTCCTAGGTATCCTTCTTCTTTCCCTCTCTTATTCTCTTTCTCAATTGGTGATGGTAATGTCGATCAACAGTTACCAGAGAAGATATTCTATATTTTTATTTTAATGTTCCTCTATCTGAGAGGGTCCTCCTAGTTTTGTTCTTTGTTTCTTTTTAGGAGGCTCACTTGTTACCTCTATGTGAGGAGCCTCTGAGCTTTGCTCAAAACTAGTTGTCTCATTCATCTGAGGAGGGTTATTCTTCTCATGAGCCCCTAAACTATCTTCTTCATACTTAGAGGATGAGTATTCTTCAGGCACCTTTTTCTTTTCTTCCAACTGAGTTTCCAATTGATTGTACAAAGTGTCATAGATGTCGATCATCTGAGTAATCCTAGTCATGTAAGCCAATCCTAAGAAGTATCATCTAAATGATATCCCTACCCTTTTCAATTATTTCTCCAAGTCCACAAGGTCATAGTATTTTCCCTCTTTCTTCTCAACTTCTTGTTCATCAAGAACATTTCTGATGATGTCCTCTTCATCACACACTTCATGCTCCCGGATGTTGGTAACACTTGGAGTCAACAATTTATTGGCACTTTTTATGTAATCCTCAGGTTATACATACCTATATTGGGTGATACCCATCTTACACTGACCCAACCATTTATTGATTCCTACCAAATCCTTCTTCCCAATAAGAAAATAAGAGATTTTGAACAGTCTATGTGTGAAAGTACCCTTCCTGTGAGGATCCAAATGCTCCTTGTCTGTCCATACCAGCTGCCAAATGAATTCCATCAGTGCAACCCTTGAAGGAAAATATTTTGGAAGAACATGTGGGGGCTGAGGACACCCATATACCCTGATCAATGTGAAGGTCTTTTCTAGATAGAAATCACCCCAATTATGATCTTGATGCCATTTATCAACATATTGACAACGCCTTAGAAGCCTTAACACCTTGACAGATAACCAAATTATTTTTGTACCAAGGAAAATCAAAATTGGGTACACAATCTAATTATGAAAACCACAAAACTCATGCTCATTTGAAGTATAATTCTAAACCATAATCCAAAACTACACAGGATTTTATTGGCCATTAATGCGTGTCCTCGGTCTCAACATCTGAGTTTCAATATCATTAACATTATGGAAAAGGATTAAATTCATCAAAAGAGAGTAATGCATAAAAAAAGGCTAGCTACCCTTCTAAATAATCAAGAGACCCTCATGAATCTAGTCAATAACATAATGAATATAATCATAATCAGTATTTACATGGGAGTTATATATGTCTAAGATGATTATTAATAGATCTGTAGGCATTCTCTCAATATCTCCATCCAACCCTAACACTCTGCACAACCCATATGCTAGGTACTTCATATAGAAACGAAAATCCTTGAATTCATAAGGTGCATTCATATGGCCGGGTAATGGGGCTACATACTTCCCTGATCTAGGCATGTGATTGAGGATTAAATTCTTAACTAGATTCATTTCCCTCTTATACCTCTCTCACTCTTTTCTTAAATAAATTTATTTTGATGAGGAATGATAGATACCAAAGGATTTCATGAAAGAAGCTCTATCTAAGGAAACTAGGGTTTTTTTATCCTTCTTTCTGTTAGTCTTAGACACTCGATCATATTTCCTAGTGAATTCTATGAGCAAATGAACATCTAGAAAGACATCCAGGACTATCAATTTTCCCAAACCTAAGATCCAAGGATTGCAAACGAATTTTCCTAGTTTTGTTATTTTGGAAGTAACTAAATAAATGATAACCAGAACATCCTTGATTAATAGGTTCTCTACAACTAGACATGTAGTCAGAGAAATTTTCATCATTAACCTTCTCGTTTTGAGTAGATCACAGGAGAAATGTGATGAATTCTTCTAAGTAATTTCTTTTTAATTTCTTCTCTTCTCCTGTATCCTTACTTCCTTCACTAGTTGAAGCCTTTCTGGACTCTGGTTGGCTCATATTTTCTATTCCTTCAAGTACTTCTCTCTGAACAAGCTCTTCTTCGAAAGTCTCTGCAACTTCTAAATTTATTGCCACGCTTTTCTAAAAAATTCTTATAAGAAAAAGATATAAGTGTTGAGTCTATATATAATTGATAAATTAATGCAACAATCTAGTTGAGATCTCATAATTTTGTTGTTCAATCACATCAGCATTCATTCTGCATGTATCAAGTTCAATTATTTTCTATCCCTGGCATATGAAGCTGACATGCAATTTAATTTGAAAAGAGAGTTGGAAAAGGACATCATTACTTTTTGCTTTCAAAACCTTATAAAATGTTAAAAATTCCTAGACAAAATTTGATTGTCTTGAAAATATCACTTTTTATAGCTCAGAAAAGTACTGTACCTTGTCAGGATTCCTATTTTTCCTCAGCCTTGTTAATTCACTTCATCTCCTAGAAATGGTACGATAGTGAGTTTCTCAGAATCTCATTATGTTTTGCTTGACTTTGGTTTACTTTTAAATTCAAAGATAAGGACTCCCTCTTAGTCGTTGAACATTTTACTAACTCCAAGGTTTATCTCAAGATTGGGTGAATAACACATATCTCATGACCTCTGAATGGAAGCTCTCACCCTAATTTTTTTTTCAAGACTTGGCGACTAAGCAATCCCTTAATCTCTAAATGTTTGTGCTGACCATAGTTAAGTTCTGAGATTGGGCGACTGACTATCTCCAAGTCTCAAACCATTTGGAACTTAACTTGGAAGATTGCAATATTGGGCGACAAGACTATCTCTAGATCTCAAAACGCTTCCTTCTTGACCACTGAGATCATGAGAATTGTCACCTTAGCTATCTCCTAATCATTGAATGATTGTGCACTAACTATCAGGATTATGAGATCCAAAGATAACTTTGAAAAATCCTTTCTCTCCTAATCTCGTAATATTTCATACCACTTTGATTAAATCAGGAGACTTAGCACACACCACTCATCTGAGTCTTGATTGACAGTTCATGTTTAATCTCAACATTATTTACTTGACTTAGATCCAAATAGGAGATTCAGTGACCAAACTATTCTCGTAACCTGCAAATGAAATGACTTAACTTGGGTCTAGTCTAGAGATTTAGCGATAAGAGGCATCTTTGAATAGCTATCTGCAACTTAAATTAACCTTGATCGACCCAATTTTGATCTCGAGATTCAAAGATAAACGTAATCTCTAAATCTCCAAATGATTTTCTTAACTTGGCTTAAATTATGTGATCAAGCAACAACCCCAGATCTTTCACTGCATCAACGACCCACATTTAATCTCATTAGATTTGTATTAACTGAGGTTCAATTCTGAGATTGACCGATAAGGAAAATTGTTGAGTGACTAAAAAATTGACCTAACTATAATTTTAGTCTGAGATTCAATGGTAGCTACACATCTGAGACAAGATCAATGATCTTTGCAGAGTCTCTGAACACTTTACTTAACCCCACGTCTATTTCAATATTGGGCGACAAGGATTTACCTTGTGATCTCTGAATGCTTCCTTTAAGCCTAGTCTAATTGTGAGATCAAGAAATAACATATATCTTTGAGCCGCTGAACAAAAGTCCTAACTCTAGTTTAATTAATAGATTTAGCGCTAGCCGCTCATCTTGCTTTGCATCAAAGATCCACACTAAATCTCGTAAGACTCCATCTAGCCCCAAGTTTTTTTGTGATATTCAGAGATAAAGGCACATCTCATGATCTATGAATAAAATTCTTAACCATGATTTAGTCTTGATATTCAGAGATAAATGCTATCTCTAGATCGCTGAAGTCTTTCTTAACCCTTGGTTCTATTCTGAGAATCAATGCCAGCCGCCCATAGTGTTAACCTCTGGTACATGTGTCAGCATCTGATCAAAACTCAGTCTTGTACCTCATGATCGTTGAATTGTTTTTTCTTGTCTTGGTTTATCTAGAGATTCAACAATAGCCACACATCTACAATGTAATCACTGGTCACCACATAATCTCACAGTTTTTGACTTAACTCGGTTCATGTTCTAAGATTCAGTGAACAACACAATTCTCATGATCTCTGAATATTAACCTTAACCATGGTCTCTTTAATAGATTCAGCAACAAAATATTTCTCCCAATCACTGAACTTTTTCTTTAACTCAGCTTAACTCATGGGATCCAGCGATAGCCTTTGATCTTTACCAACATCAACGGTCTACACTTGATCTCTAGATTTTAAAGGAATTAGCTGCTACTTCATGAGATTCAGAAACTAACAACAGTTGTTAAGTCTTTCACTTTATCACTAAATATCCTGATGTTATAAACTTGACTGTGATCTTCTTGAGATTCAGAGATAACCTTGAAACATCTTTTCTCTGAATCGTTGAATGTTTGGAACTGACCGTCGATTCTCAGGAGACTTGGAGATAACTGCTCTGACAGATTTCTCAACAAAATGAGTTAACCACCATCCTTTGTGAGACTTAGAGAAATCCTTTTTTCCAAATCGCTGAATGATCATAACTAACTGTCAATCTTTACGAGACTTGGTGAAAGTCTTGAAGGAAAAAGAAACATGTGCCAAAAATAATGATCAAAGGTCAACTTGAAAATATAAGAATTAGGGCATGACTTGGCAATTTTAGGAGACAAAAAACCTACCAAAGGAAACAAGGCCTAGTGTTTAAGGTTCTCAGAAATTTCCAAAGTAAAATTACTTTGGGATATAAACATTTTAAGAAACTTTGCAATTACATTTGAAACCACAATATCTTCAGCCCAAAAAACTGACACCAAAAACAAAAATTTACCAAACTCAGAAAACCTAAAATAGGCCCAACAGGCCACACATGGGCTCAATATTACTTAAAAAAAAATATCTCCTCATAATCAGATTCATGTCCTCAAGCCCTAAAATTTACCTTATGACCCCTAATACCCTTGAGTGGCATTGGCATAATGGGGACTTAAACACCCATGTACATCCCTTCACACATGGGAGACTATGTACTACATGGGTAGTCACTAAACCTTCACCCCTTCAAGGTTACTCTACTCTCCCTAGGGTGGGTGTGCCTTGAAGAACCCCATAAGAAACATATGCACAAAATTAATACAAGACTCAAAAAGAACCTCCATGGAAACCCATGGAGTTGAAAACAAAAATACATAAGACTCCATTAATGGAATCCTCAAGCTTTCTACATGCATAAATAAATCTACTCTAAAACTACTCTAAGGAATCCAACCTGAAATCCAAGCTTAAGGAAAATAATGAATTTTGTGATGATATTTCCCCTTTATGCCTTCTTCCTTCTCCAAATCCTCTTTGAATTCTGAGAATGTCTCTAAAGGTAGAGAGTGGGTGAACAACCTAACTTTCCTCCCAAAACCCCTAACTTTCCTCCCAAAACCCCTTAAAAAGGCTCTATTCTAAGAATATTTGAATTCAACATTAATGGGGAAGTGAATAAAGTCTTCCCCCATCTCTCCACTTTCCTTATCCCTCATAAATGGAGTTTAAGGCTCTCATGGGAAGGATAAGATACTTTGTCCAAATTTCCCAAACTCTGATTTTCGCCACTTTAAAAATGAGATATTTTAGGGGTGTCATTAATAAGTTATGGGGATAATAATGAGCTAATATTGACCCCTAACCCCTAGGGTACCAAGTGGGGTGGTCAAAACTAACCCTAACTACCTTTTGAAACCCTATATGGCCCTCCTAAACCCCACTTGAAGTTAACTCACGAAAATAAACCCTCTTGACTCAATTTGATCTCCAAAAACCTTAGGGTAAGTATGGGAACTATACTAGGTGACTCCTGGGTTAGAGCTAAACATATAATAGTTATATTTACAAGTCATGCCAACACATTAAGTACACATGTGTCAAGTGACACAACATAATTACATAAGGCATGACTTATTTACACATTTACCAAATTGAATTAAATACAATCATGCATAACACTTTCACAAATAAAACACAATACAACGAGGTCCATGTCTCTTTTTATAGACAAGACCTTAGAATCATGGTATTTATATAGGTCCATTCTTGAATCCCCGGTTAGTACCATGGTCAATTTCCTGCACACTCATTGCACACATCAGTAGGTCCAATAAATCAACACAAAAACATAGAAATATACATAATGTAAACCAACACATATTCACTCACATTTTGAATTATCCAATGATTCATCTCAATTAACAATGTCTACATCTAATCTATATGCATAAACATAAATCTTAATCAATTTGCATCCTGATATTATCTAACATACATATCCATTATATTGCATCATTGACACTTAACCATATAGATAATATGTATTAACTAATATTAGGCATCACAAAAGTAAGTATGTATCAAAATCATAATCCTGAATAACATAACATAGGATCTCACAGATCCTTAAATAATAACATATGTTCAAATAGTTCAAGTGTCTCAAAATAAGTGTCAACTAAAGAGCATAATAAGGGAAAATAGTCTTAAGCTATGACAGGCTGCGGTAGGCCTCACATCCTCCCCCTCTAGGCATGAACATCCTCCTGGAGTTCATCAAAGAGATGGGGGAACTATGACCTCATCTATGTTGCATCCTTCCAAGAAGTTGTAACCTCATCATAAGAATCCCACTGGACCCTAACCTGGTCCAACTCTTAGCCTCAAAGGGAAAATTTCTATTGAGCCAGTATATGAATGGGCTCCAAAGCTAGTTGTCTGTCTGAATCCATCTGCATGGCATCCCAATCTATAACATGAGACTCATCATAAATATACTTCATCAAAAGTAAAACATGAAACACATCGTGGATGCGTGATAGGATAGGAGGCAAAGCTAAATGGTAAGCAATAGTTTCTATCCTCTCAAGGATCTCAAAAGGTCCAACAAATAGAGGTGCAAGCTTAGAGCCCTTCCCAAAATGGATTTTTCTTATGCATTTGCACTCTCAAGGAGACCCTATCTCCAACCAAGTCATCTTGATCTATCCTCTTCACATCTTCATACTTCTTCTATCTATAGTGAGCCTCTCTAAGACACTACCTAATCAAGGTTCCTTATTTCTCTATATCTCTGACTAGCTCAGGACCAATGGAAACTCTATCCTTGATCCTAGCTTAACTGAGTGGGTTCCTTCATGGTCTACCATAAAGATCCTGGTAAGGAGGCATACTCAATAATGTATGATGCACATTGTTATAGGAAAACTCAACTAGATGTAGGTTTTCCTCCCACCGGGTCTGATGGTCCATCACATACATGTGTAGCATGTCCTCTAACACCTAATTGACCCTCTTGGTTAGTCCATCTATCTCAAGATGATAGGTTGAAATAAATTGAGCCTAGTGCCCATAGCTACCTGTAATTCCCTCCAAAAGGATGAAGTGAAGAGAGAATCACTATCCAAGATTATCGTACGAGGTACACCATGAAGTCAGATTATATCTTGCAAGAACACCTGCACCACTAATGGTGCAATAAAAGTAGTACACATTGGTGAAATATGATCCACCTTGGTCAACTTCTCAACTATCACCATGATGGCATAATGACGATGAGATCACATTGGGAGACCAATAATGAATTCTATAGAAATGGTGTCCCACTTCCACACCTGGTATCTCATGAGGCTAAAGAAGACCACTTGGATGATATTTTTATTCCTTCACCCTCTGGAATTCTTGGCACCTAGCTACCATCTCAGCTATCTGCAATATTATTCTTGGCTAGTGATACAATTATCTCAAGTAGGCATGCATCTTGTTAACTCTGGGATGCGCTGCATAAGGGGCTCTATGAGCCTCTAGCATCAAAAACTCATGCAATCCTCCAGAAGAAGGTTTATAGATGCATCATGTATGATGTAAGAGTCCATCAGACTCCAATGTAAAATATGAATACTTCGCCTCAAGGGGTCTCTGAGACCGAATCAGCTCACTAAATTTTGCATACTTCTCATCCTCATGTAAGTGAGGAAGAATACAATCTCTCAAATATATGCTTGTGGACATAGAAGAAATCTCATTCCATCTCCTACTCAAGGCATATGCAAAAAATTTCTATTTCCCCTTGATGTAATTAACATAAAAATTGTATTCACATAAGAAATCCATTCATCTCCTTTGTCAAGCATTAAGGTTTGGATGAGTGAATATATACTAAAGACTTTCATGGTCTGAATGAAGCTCAAATTGATATCCTAAGAGGAAATGTTTCCATCTTATAAAGGCATGCACCACTTATGCAAGCTCAAGATCATGGGTAGGGTAGTTGAGTTCGCGAGTCTTTAGTTTCCTAGACTCGTAGGCTATAGATCGCCCCTTGCATTAGAACTGCTTGTAAACCATCTAGAGAACAATCTGTGCATATAACAAAATCTATCAAGGGCTCTCACACAAAAAGATTGGGTACACTAGTAAGTGCTCTCTAGAGCTCCTAAAAGGCTCTATCACACTTCTCAGTCCACTCAAACTTCTTTCCATTTCTTTGAAGAGAAGTGATCGAGTGTGCGACTCAAGAAAATCCTTCAATAAACCATCTATAATAACCAGTTAGGCCCATGAAAATTCTCACCTTAGTCACAGTGGTAGGTGTTGGCCAATCCATAATATAATCTATCTTGGATGGTTCTACTGAGATCCCATTACTAGATATCACATGCCCCAAATACTTGACCTCTGGTCTTAAAAATGCACACTTCGACAAGCTGTCAAACAACTGATTGTCCCTTAAGCACTACAAGACTTGTCTAAAGTGCTCTTTTTTCTCTCTCTTATCCTTAGAATATATTAAGATATAATCAAGTAATATCACCACAAAATTGTCAAGGAATGTATAAAATACTCCATTCATGAGACTCATGAACACAGATGGAGCATTCGTAAGACTGAATGGAACCACCATGAACTTAGAGTGGCCATATCTAGTGTAGAATACGGTCTTTTGGATATCACTATCCACTATCCTCAATTGGTGATATCTCAAATTGAGGTCTATCTTTGAGACCACTTTGGCACCCTACAAATGATCAAATAGGTCATCAATCCTAGGAAGTGGATAGTGATTCTTTATGGTTACTTTATTAAACTGGCAATAATCCATTCACAACCTAAGAGACCCATCTTTCTTCTTTACAAAGATCATAGGTGCACCCCAAGGAGAAACACTAGGATGAATGTGTCATTTCTCTAACAGTTCCTCAAGCTGTATATTGAGCTCATTAATCTCATTAGTGGTCATTCTATAAGGTGCTCTAGAAACTGGCTCTGCTCCTGGTACAGGATCTATGTGAAGTCAACTTCCCTACGAGGGGACATACCAGGTAGCTCTGATCAAAATACATATGCAAAATCATGAAGAATAGGATGGTCATCTAGTGAGGGCTCATTCTCTACCTTTTCATCTCTACCGCTGATGGTGATAACATACAACTGACATCCTCTGCATTCATCACTTAAGCTGCATAGAGGAAATCACATGGAGGGATACAGGTCTCAAGATTCCTGAGATTACTATAGCAATGTCATCATCATCCATACATTCTATCCTTTGTTGATGATAATATAACTTGGCCTTGTAGGTGCACAGATAATCCATGCTAAGTACTATACCATAGGATCCAAGAGGAGTAAATCTAAGGTTTGCTATGGTGTTTATTCCACCAATCTAAATTGGGCAATCTCTAACCATAAAGGTAATAGAAAATATAGCTCCTAAGGCTAACTCTACCTCCCATCTAACATTTTGACTACCTACCACTAGCCTACAATGCTCTACAATTGATGGAGAAACAAAAGAGCCAGTAGCTCCAGTATCGAACAATATAGAAACACTACTACCTTTGATAATACATGTGGTCTCAATGAGTTTGGCCTGATGCTCTGTCTGGCAATTATCAATCACTGTGAAATATACTCTATGTGCCTTGCCCATGTCTCCAAATGTAGGCTCATACATAGATGGTTGTTGACTTCCTTCCCAAGGGCACTCCCTAGCTATGTGTCCCATGGAACCACAAGTGTAATAGGGTCCACATGCCTGAATCTGCACACTTAGAGGTCTAGAGTACTACGAATCAGCTATCCTATAGGACCCTCTTTACCCACCCCTAGAGGACTATTGAGTCTATGTTGGAGGTGTATAAGGTTATTGAGGTCTCTAGTCCTTCCTAGGACCCTATGACTACCACAATTTGGGCTTAGAGCCTTGATGTCCCTCTGGTGGCCTCTGTCTCTAGCTCTACAAAGACTGTTGTGACTGTTGTGGCTATAGGATTCTAAATGAACCTGATGAGTACCTCAGATTCCCCTTTCATGGGGGTCTCTACTATCCCGTAGCCTAGGGTGTGGGATTATGGTTTTGAGACTTATCCCATGCATCCTATGGTCCTCTGACTATCTCCTCAGCTACCAAGGCTCTATCCACTATGAATCGTAAGTCTCATGGTGGTACCATGTGTACCTTGCCTTCTATAGAAGGATTCGACCCCTTTATAAATTGATTGATGTGCAGCTTCTTGTCCCTCATATACTCCACATAAGGGATGTGATCAATAAACCTGCCCTCATACTATGCTACTAAGAGTCCCTTCTGCTGGAGATTGTGGAATTCATCTATGCGATGTTGTCTGAACTATTCCAAGAGATACCTGGCCTCTAATATCTCAAGAAAATCATCCAAAGTTAGGGTATCTATAACCAGGTGCCCCTTGAATTCCTCATACTTCTACCAAGTGGAGGCTCCTTCTCTAATTAGGTGAATATAAAATCATTCTTTAAGGTTTCTCCCATAAGAATGCAACCCAAAGCACCTCTCAAGGCTCAGAAGCCAAGACTTGGCCTCTGTCCCATCTATAGCTTCTAAGAATAGAGGTGGTTGGAGCCGCATCAATTCTCTAATTTGATCCCCTATATTTGATGGTGCTCTCTCAAACCTATGAGCCTCAATCATGGGTGGAGGCTCTAGTCCCCCAATGGAACCAATCTCATCCTCTACCTTCTCCTCAGCAAATCTAGGAGGTGGACTCCTTCATTATCTGGTTGAGGAACCTTGTCCTTCTCTATCATGCTATACAATTTGTTGTACAACTAGAGGCATCCTGTCCAGAATGATACCAACAAGATTTTTTAGTGCTAATAGTATGTCTGTATTCGGGTTCGGAAGTGGTTTGGGTGGAGGATCCTAATTTCCTCCAAGAACCTCTGCCTTTGATCGTATCTCCTCATGAACTGACAAGGAATGACTATGACCTCATTCATGCTGATGGGCATGTTGTGTAAATAGGAGGCATCCTACAGAAGCATTTGAGATAATTAGTTAATGTGTACTGGGTTTTATGTTCCCGGCATTGAAATATGGCTCTGATACCAAAATGTCATTCCCAAAAGTTGGGCAAACCAAAACTTCAATTTTTTTTTCTAAAAGACTAATGTTAACTACTATTGTACATACAAATGTCTCTGAGTTAACTACAAGTTATGTCTTATAGTTTCAAGTATAGGACCTAACGCGTTTCAATAGGCCACCGTTGACTAGGTTTGACTAATTAGCTCACTAGTCATCTGAAAGTGTATGTTTTCCTAAAATCAACTTATATTGTTAACTAGATTAACATCTATAAGATAACTAGGGCCGGTTTGGGGTTATACGAAAAACACAATATTAATTCGAATGTTAACATTTTTATATATTTGATCATTTACAAATGACTACTTAAAGTAATGTATTAGTTTAATAAAACTAGATATTAACCTTATTAAATCATGGTTATTGATATCTAATTAAATTAAAAGGTTTACATTAAACTAAAATAAATAACTCAAGGAAATTAATACTAATCTAATAGGTTTAAATACAAATATATATACGTACTTAATACTGTTTGAATTAAATAATCGGTTAAATTCTAACCATTAAATTATAATAATAATCTAATTACCTAAGATGATTCTAGCTCATTCTTTTAAAGTAATTGACACTATAATTAAAAATTTTTACCTAAATGATAAATGAAACTAATTCAAATTTAAACATACTTTAATATCAATCTTATTTAACTTAATAAAAATTTATTAAATTAAAAAAAATCTTCTAGAAATTTCTATTCTAAAAGTCAATAAAATTAACTATGAATTCTAAAATATTTATTGGAAATCCAATTTAAATAAAATCTAATCAAATTGAAAACTTATAAATAGAAACTCATATGACTTATCATTGTCGAATAACCTCTGGTTATTCCTGTGTTCTTGTTTATTTAATTTATTATTATTTAATTAGTGTTTCTTTTATATATCATCATCATCATCATCATTATTATTATTATTATTATTTATATGAATATTATATATATATATATATATTTGAACTAACCCTATGTTATCAGTTAGGGTTTGCAAGGGAGGTCAAGTGTAGAATGACACGACGAAAGGGTTCTAAAAGGGCAGGGCGGCCGCAGTGGGTGTCACCACCGTGAAGGACAATGGTCAGGAGGGGAAAATACATAAGTGGAGGGGGAGTGGGGTAGAGGGGGCCGA
>MU217879.1:98312-131521 GCA_018584345.1 Thuja plicata | reverse complement strand
GCAGTGGGTGTCACCACCGTGAAGGACAATGGTCAGGAGGGGAAAATACATAAGTGGAGGGGGAGTGGGGTAGAGGGGGCCGAGGGCGGTGTAGCATGGCGTAGGGCCTCCCCTCCCACAGTGTGACCACAGTAGTTGGGGCAAGCACGGTCGCCACCATCACCCTCCCGCCTCTATGTTCACGCAAGGGTGGAAAGCCACCACGCACGTGAGAGGGAAATGGGTGGAGATCAAAATAGAACCCTAAAATGAATGTCATATCTTCTTTTAAATAAATTTTAAATAAAATGTCGAAACATATCAAGTTTATTTAAAAAGAAATGTTTTTTTAATATATATATATATACAAGTATCATAATCAGGTAGAATGTAAGGAAAAGAAGCAAAATACATTCTGATATCTTTATATCTATATTTTTACATTTATTCTTAATGTAATCTTTAACTTATTACTCCTACATAAATAATCACACATATATGTCTGTGCACATACACTTAGTTGATCTAAATATATTTGTATAATATAGTGTTTATGAAGAAATGGCCTTTATGTTATAACTTAATCTTGTACTTGGATGTAGGGAATTTCACTAATAGAATTAGTTCTCCTTACTAAGAGTGAAAATAAATCTATATGAAAATTATTTTATTTTATTTCAAGAAATATATATATACTTTGTATATTCATATTTAACTTTTTAACTATCTATCCAAGTGTGCAAATTAAGGAACATTAAACTTAACTCTTGTTGCTTTTATAGATAATATTTTAAATTTTATGAAATAATCTATCTTACTTAATAAAAAACTAAATCATTTCTACCTTCCTTATTTAAAACACTGGATTAACCATGAGATCATGAGAAATTTCCTTACTTTTAAACATTTACCAAATGACAATATAATCTATTTAAGATATTGTTTTATCAATAACCAATACAAATCATATGTTAAAATCTATTTTCTTTTTTTTTTTAATTCACATTACCACACTACAAAATTCTAGGTCTCAAAATTATGATGGTTACATCTTTACAACTTCCTTCCAAATTTCCAAACTCAATAATACAACATGGTTTCAAAACACATCCTGATTTACAAAAAAAAATACTACTAAATAAGGTTACAACAAGATTTCTTAACCAAGTCTACCAAGAGAGTCCAACAATTTTGTGCATGATGAATAGTGGGTTGACCATGGAGGCTCACCTCCCAACCTAGGCCTTTGCAAGGCCACCCATGAGCTAGGGGATACAGGAATAGATTAGGTTACAAGAAGTCATAACAACAAACACACTGAATGATGCAACATAAGAGAACACACAAAACCCAAGACTTACATAGGGCCCCAAGAGACCTAAAAACATAGGGGTGAAGGAGGAATTACCACAAGAGGAGAAAGCCAAAAACAAGACATAGAAGAAGAGGAATATGCCACACATGGGTTCAACATTCCTTTAAAACAAACTATCTCCTCATAATCAGATTCAGCCTCAAGCCATCAAATTTCCCTTATGACCCCAATGCCCTTGGGCAGGATTGGCATCATGGGGAATTAAACACCCATGTATATCCCTCCACACATGAGAGACTCTACATTGCATGGGTAGTCACTAAACCTTGACCCCTTCAAGGTTACTCTGCCCTCCCTACGGTGAGTGTTCCTTGAAGAACCCCATAAGAAACATATGCACAAAATAAACACAAGACTCAACAAGAACCTCCATGGAAACCCATGGAGTTGAAAACAAAAAATACATAAGACTCCATTAATGTAATCCTCAAGCTTTCTACATGCATAAATAAATGTACTGTAAAAATACTCTAAGGAAACCAACCTCAAGTCCAAGATTAAGGAAAATAATGAAGTTGTGATGAGTTTTCCCCTTTATGCCTTCTTCCTTCTCCAAATCCTCTTCCAATTCTGAAAATGTCTCTAAAGGTAGAGAGTGGGCGAACAACCTAACTTTCCTCCCAAAAGCCCTTAAAAAGGCTCTATTCTAAGAATATTTGATTTCAACATTAATGGGGAAGTGACTAAAGTGTTCAACCATCTCTCCACTTTCCTTATCCCTCATAAATGAAGTTTAAGGCTCTCATGGGAAGGATAAGATACTTTGTCTGAATTTCCCAAACCGATTTTCACCACTTTCAAAATGGGATATTTTAGGGGTGTCATTAATGAGTTTTGGGGCTCATAATGAACTAAAATCGACCCCTAACCCCTAGGGTACCAACTGGGGTGGTCAAAACGAACCCTAACTACATTCTAGAAGCCTATATGACCCTCCTAAATCCCACCTGAAGTTAACTCACTAAAAAAAACCCTCTTGACTCAATCTGATCTCCCTAAACATTAGGGTAAGCATGAAAACTATACTAGGTGACTCCTGGGTTAGAGTTAAACCTATACTAGTTAAATTTACTAGCCATGCCAACACATTAAGTACACATGTGTCAAGTGACACAACATAATTACATAAGGCATGACTTATTACACATTTCCCAAATTGAATTAAATACAATCATGCATAACACTTTCATAAATAATACACAATACAATGAGGTCCATGTCTCTTTTTCTAGACAAGACCTTAGCATCACTGTATTTACATGGGTCCATTCCTAATTCCTCATTTAGTATGATGGTCAATTTCTTGCACACTCATTGCACACATCAATAGCTCCAATAAAACAACACATAAATATAGAAAGATAGATAATGTAAACCAACACATATTCATTCACATTTCACATTATCCAATGGTTCATCTTAATTAACAATGTTTGCAACCAATATATATTCATAAACATAACTCTTAATCAATCTGCATCATGATATTATCTAACATACATATCCATCATATTGCATCATTGAAACTTAACCATATAGATAATCTGTATTAACTAACATAAGGCATCACAAAAGTAAGTATGCATCAAAATCATAATCCTGAATAACATAACATAGGATCTCACAGATCCTCAAATAATAACATATGTTCAAATAGTCCAAGTGTCTCAAAATAATTTTTAACTAAATAGCCTAATAAGAGAAAAATAGTGCTAAGCTATGACGAGCTAGGGTAGACCTCATATTTCTGGCTACAGAATCAGTTACTATAGAAAACATTCCTAGGACCTATAAGTACTTGGACATCAAAATGACAAAGGAACCTTGCAGAAAACCTTAAGTTTTTGTAAACATTATATCCACAAACACCAAAGTAGGGCAATATGAAAATAATACATAGGGAAAATAAATTAATAATATCCAAAGGTCCCACCAAGTATATTTTCCCTCAATATTAGAAGAAGCAATTCAAAATTAGAAAGAAAAGACAAGAAAGTTTCTATAGGCTACAAATTTAAGAATGAGGTAACAAGAAAGGAAAATAATAACAATCATCTTCTAGTGCAGATTGACAAAATGATTATTGTAACTCAAGATAAGATTATTATGGTCATTTGTTTTTCAGCTACATACTTATTGAATCCAACATAAACATGGCCAAAGATCCCACTTGCCAAAAACTTCCCCTTTTTTCCATCGTGTTTCTAGACTTGTAGGATTTTCTTTCCCTGCTGGACAATGTGCTCTTGAAGATTTTACTGAGGGACAGTAGGAAAATGAAGTGGTTGGGGATCATGGGGGTTGCAGCAATCTTTCAATAAATGAACATATATTCTGTCTTCACATCATATACAAGACATACATGATGTAAATCAAATACAATCATACATGATGTAAATCAAATACAGTAGAGATAAATGAAAGGAAGCCCTTCAAAGATTTTGATTTTTCAAACCTGATGTAATAATGAAATCCTAGAATCTATCAATGAAGATGAAGCAAAACTCTAGAAATTATAATAGATATTACCTTCAATCATGAAGTCCTTGCAACCTTGACATGAAGACTTACTATTTAGAACATTATGATCTACTATTTTTCAACAACATGTTTGTTGTTTTCACTGCTCTTTCCTAATGGCAGTCTGCGTGGATGTAGTCTGCCAAAAATCTAGAGGGGTTACAAAAGAAATGGAGATGAACTAAATCAAAAGTATCAATAATCTACCCTAGCCTCGACTTTCTAGAGCTTTTCTTTTTCTTCAACCGCTCTGATTATATCTATTCCTCTTTTTCCCGGCTATTGGAAAAATGATCTTTCTTTTTTTTTTTTTTTTTTAATTTAAGACCATTAATTTTTTTTAATTTAAAATTTAAAAAAATTAAAATAATAATTTAATTTTTAATAAAAATATTTATTTTTTTGTAAACATCTTAAATTTTTTAAACACTTCACCTCCTAAAATTATCAACATGGTCCTGTATAATACATGAAAATCATTTAGATGAATTTTGCAACCCTCTAAAAGAGATCTAAGAGACATACAAAGTTAGTTTACACTTTAAAATGAAAAATAGGTAATAGGTTTAAGGGCTAAAGATTTCACGTATACAATCAAAATTTAATTTGATTTGAAGAGGTAATATTAGATGCAAGTTGAATTTTTTTTCAGACATGAGATGAGAAACCACTTCGAAATAGTAAACCATGATTGAAAATTTGTTTGATGGCAACTATGCCTTGCGATTCTATCTCTAAAAGTTGTTTATTGATTGATTTTGAAATCACCTCAAAGGAAAAATTCTGGCATGAGAAAGGTATAGATGGATTTCCCACACAATAAGTCTATCAAATAACAAGAATTATTGGTGAAATGCAACTTCTAAGTGAATGATAAGTCTGTGATAGTATTGAATGTTGGTATAGAGGAGTAGTAGTAATTTATTTACTCATTTTCTTTGTTTGACTAGTTATTTAGTTGTGCTTTTTTTATCTAATGACCGAATTGGTCATTTATTTAGTCATTTTTATTTGTCTCACCAATTATTTAGTTTTGATTTTACCCGATTAAAAAATTATTCATTTATACTTGTGAACTGTAAAAAAAAAGAGTATAATTTAGTCATTTTTAGTCACATGACTAAAATTTTTAGTCATGTAGTCATTAATTTTCCATATTCTAGTAGTGTATAGTGGAGGATGCTTATAAATATGCATTGAGGGAAGAAGATAAGTTGAAGAGATGATAGTGTGACCTTAGAGGACAAGAGAAGCAAACCATGTAGGTAGAACCTGATCAGAAAGCACTTAGGAGAGGGAATGGTAGAAAATAATTCAAAGGTACTTGTTTCAAATGTGGTGCCATAAGACAGAGATTTTCAATGTTTTGAAGGATCTAGTAAGAACTTTGGAAGATAGAATCTTGTGGCACATGAGGAGTAGAGTGCTGATGAACTTGAGGAAGGTATGTAAGCACCTAAGATAGGATAGTCTCTTAGGCTTAAGAGAATCATGTTGAGTGAGAAAGAAGTTGAACCTTTACAAAGAAGGAACTTTTTTAGGACTATTTGCAAAGCATGAGGTAAATGTTGTAAAGTTGTCATGGATAGTGGTGGTATTGAAAATTTGGTATCAGAAAAGATGGTGTTGAAGCTTGGCTTAAAGAGGCTTAAACATCCTTGTCCATATGGGATAAGCTATTTTTCAGATGATCACATAGTGGAGGTGAAAGAACAGTGTTTGGTCAACTTTAACATTGGACCATACAAAGATGAGGTGTTGTGTGATGTGGTATCTATGAGTTCTTCTCATGTTCTATTGGGAAGACCTTGGAAATTTGATAGGGGAGCTATTCATGATTGCTAAAGAAATTTGGTCATCATAGAAAAGGATGGATATGAATTTACTTTGGTTCCCATAAAGGAGACAAAGAGGAGAAGTGCAAGAAATTTGAGCATGGTAAATAATTACTATTTAGAGAAGCAAAATATAGAGGATGATGTAGATCAGAAGAAAGATATCGAAATTAGACTAGAGAACAAGTTGGTATCAAAATGTAAGAAAGATAAAGTGAAGACCTTGGTTGTTGATCAGATAAAGGCTTGTAGAAGAGTTAATTCAGTTGTACAAAATAAAGGAGGTAGTAGTAAGCAATCTTGTACAAATATGATATATGAAAGAGAAAGTGCAGGGAAGAGTAAGATAGAAGATGAAGAAAAAGTGCAGAGGCATAGAGTTGTAGATAAAGAGGATATTAGTGACATAAGACATACAGATTTTCAATTTTCTGAAGGATCTAGTAAGAACTTAGGTAGACAAAGGAGTAGAGTACTGATGAGATTGAGGAAGGTATGATAACACCTAAGATAGGAGATTCTCTTATGCTTAAGAGAATCATGTTGTGTAATGCCCCACTTGGGAATCCTTGGAACATAAGGATAAAATATGCACTAATATTTTTTATTTTAAAACAAGTTACCTCTCGACATGAAAGAGTAACCAAGTGCAATAGCTAAACGTCTAATCATGAAAGGAAACTTAGGGAAAATGACAAGTCACATGTTCACCTACACAAGATAAATTATTTCAATAGTTCCAATGATTCCCAGCCATAAACCATATACTAGGAATGGAGAACACATGTTCCCAAGATAACTCAATGGAGATCTGGATAATGCTCATAGATTACAAGGAGATACTACTCTATCTATCCCAAGAAACATGTTCTTTTTAACCATACAAGTTTTTTTCCAAGTTAAAATACATAGCCTAACATGAAATTCATTATTTTACCCCAATGATGATCGATACTCAATATATTTTGAATTGGAAAGATGCGTCTCCCAAAAGGGTATCCAAAAATCCAATTTGCATATTCCTATTGAGGGCGAAAGTGCCCTTTGTCCATGACACAAGTAACTCCACCAGTTCCTCGTATGAGCAAGGATTAAGTATAGTACGGAAAACACCATGAATTATAAAAAAAAAAAATTGGGAAGTAGGGTCTTGTACAAGTAAAGAATGGGTCTCGTACTACATGCAATCCTGGGTCGTATGAAAATATACCAAAAATTGTACGACACTGCACTTGGTTTTGTATAGACTTTGTTCCGGAAGCCATAACTTTTATATCCAGAGTCTGATTGAATCTGTTCAAAATGCATCAGAAAGGTCTTCATGAGCTCTACAATATGATGGACCTAAAACCATATTAGGAAATCAACATTTTTGTTTCCATCCACTTGAATCAAGAGAAATCCAAAAGAAGGTGACCATTGTTGCCAAAACTTGCAACAAATGGTTCTCTCAGTCCAAAGACTAGAAAGCCTTATCGACACCAATGTATGACATGAAATAAAAGCTAGATCCACATCATAGAGTACTAGATGCATGCATAATGAGGCTATGGACACTCAGTTACATCAATGAACATCATAAAGAAAGAATGAACATCATATGCCAAAACTAGAACATCAAGTATAAACATAAAATACGTAAATAATAAGGGATAGAAAAGAGAACATCATGCTCAAAATCTCCATCACTAAAATTCATCCTCCATTTGTACATCTATCCCCATCATTGGTAAAGTGAAACACCACCCTACCATGTGGAACCTTTAGGCCTACCCCACCGTGCTCGTAGAGATAGCATCCCAACTACACACACGATAAGCACTTACACCAAAAGGGATACACTCACACCAAGAAGATGCATATAATCAAGGAAAGGTACAAATATATAAAGTAGGGACACAATATAAGTAGGTCAAGGTCACTAATCAAGCTAGACATGGTATGAGGTCGAGACTCAAGAATGGAGTGTCATCATAGGGCTTGTACACGCCCGTGTGGAATCAAGTAATCCTTCTCACAACAAGGAAGCTCTACTATCTCAACACACGTCTCTCAATTAGACGGTTGATGCTATGCCACATCAACATTCACAGATGGTTCACAGCTATCCTGACTCACATCTCTCAAATAAATGGCCAATGGATAAAATAGAGATCCTATTATTATTATGCTCTTCCCCATTAATTTTAAGGTTATCATTTATTAAAATAACTCAACCAAGGGATACCCTAGGAACACTTTGTGTCCTATCCTGCCTTAGTGAGCCACTCCATCCCACTACACACCTACCAATCAAACACAATAATACATAAAAATACTCTAAAGCTCAATAAAAAAAGGAGGTAAAAGAAGTAAAGCACATGGATCTATTGGCCTCAACCAAGAGCACAGGTCCCAAAGTAATCCTATCATGGCACACAAATATCTTTTGATGTGGTCTCAAACACCATCATCACGTATTCCAATGTGATCAACTTAAAGCATGGAGATAAACTACAAAAAAAGGAAAGGAAAGTACAAGTGATCACGACACACTCAAAGAGCTTGCAACGTGGTCTCAAACACCAACCTCACACATTCCAAAAAAAGGAAATAAAAATACAAGTGCTCACGATACACTCAACTGGGCACTTGGCTCAGAGAAAAGATTCATTCACGAGTCTAAAATCCATAAAATAAAACCATAGCATGGTTGGAAACCTGGAGGAAAACACATTCCAATATTCAAATTAAACCGAACAAACTAAATAGTAAAAATGGGTGGCACGAAAAATGAGGAGACCCCAAAATTTCCCAGAAATCAAACTTCTTAGAAAGATAGAAAATGAAAACCCACTTTCCCATAGGCACCAAAAAAAACACTAATGTAATAAAATTTCAGTTCTGGATAAACACGAAAAAGCAGCCAACATAACAATACAAAAATCAAAATGCAAAACCTGAGTTACTCGTAGTGAGTCAACTGGGTAGCATAAAACTACAAGATTGTGGGGGAGTACTAAATCTCAGCCCACGAAGAAAAATCAAACAAGAAACAACTTAAATAGTTGAGAAATGAATTAAATAACAAATGGCCTACCTCGCAGCTGGAGGAGAAACCTGAAAAGATGAGGAATAAAATAAATTCCAAGCTGAATCCTGAAATAGATCCACACAAACGGAAGTATTCGTAACATAATTCCAATGAGCCGCTACCCACCAAAAACTGAAAACCCAGTCAATCACAATGAGCAGAAGAGTGAATTTCTCCAAATCAATTTGGAGCAAAAAACCAAATTCTTCTCCAAACTTAAATTGAAAAATGAGTTAAAATAACTCTTTTCCAAATATAAAGCACTTTTGGCCCAAAACCCCTAAAGGGTAAATTAAAATAAAAAATTAAATGGCTCCCACGAACTATTGAATTTCCCAAATTAAATCAAATATATTCCAATTAAATATAATTTGATTACGAAAAATTAGCCGACAATAAAATATTAACTCCCCAACCACAAAAAAAAAATTGACATTTAATTAAATCTCATTTGCGACAATTGCAAGAACTCTAAATGCATAGATACATCACTGGTCTCTCACAATGCATATGCAATTTGGATTTACTAACGCATACCAAAGGAATAATATAATAATCACAGGTACATTGTCCATACATGAACGATATTGGCTCAATAATGAAAGGTCGGTAATACTATCTCTTGTGCCACTGCTAGGGATATAGGTACACACTCAACTCCTGAAACTCGAGATGAGTGTACTTGGTACCTGTTAAGTAAATATGAAAACATCAAGTGTACCATCTCATCATAAAATAGCCAAAGAAAAACATATAATAATCAAACAACGAAGGAGAATGACACCATCGTGTGGACCTCACAAAGAGGGTAACTACGACTTCATCTCACTTCGTACAAACACATGAAGCATAATACATATCATTTGCATGAGAGAATAGTAGACATTAATTCATTTAAATAATCATTGCACTAACATTTGCACACTTAAATATAAGCATTAAATAAACCATCGTGACAACATGGGCATATATCAATAGAAGTAATTACTAAAATATCCAACAACATGTAAAGCACAATATAATAGGAATCCATGATATTCTTCATAATATATTATTTCAATATTCTCTAATGCAAATTACCCTAGACATAACGATAAAGTATTATCATGTAGATATGATCAAAATATTACTAACAACATAATCTAACATTTAAAATTAGCAATGATGCAGGTAATTGAAATAAGGTACGATAATCAACTACATGACATAGTGCAACCACGAGATCAAATCACACAAAGAATCATGAAAAAACATCATGGTACAATCTAGTAATTCCCAATCTAGATAACATCTCAACAAGGTAACTGATCATAATTAGGTAACCACTAGCACATACCTCAGTGAAATCGTCAAATCACATCATAAATCTCATAAGTCATATACCAATCAAAACCACAACAGTCTTCTCGGAATGGACACAAGAATCAACTATATAGGGTGCATCTCACAATGTCACATAAAGCATAGCACATGGATAATCACCGCATGGTAAGGTCGGAACAACTAATCACATAGGAGTAGTAGTACACGTACAAAACCAAAGCAAGGTATATCAAATTAGGTACACAAATAGCCAAAGCACCATAGTTCACACAACTAGATATAATGCAAAATAGACTATTAATGCATCAACATAAGTCATCATCCCAAAGGTGCAGACCACTCATGGGTCCAACATGATCACATAATAAGCGTGAACATCAAAGTCATACCCATCAGGACGACATGTAGAACTCAAATGGGAGAGGCACTACATGTTGAGTGAGAAAGAAGTTGAACCTTTACAAAGAAGGAATTCGTTTAGGACTGTTTACAATTTTCATGGATAGTGGTAGTATTGAAACTTTGGTATCATAATAGATGATGTTGAATCTTGTCTTAAAGAGGCTTAAACATCCTTGTCCATATGGGATAAGCTGGTTTTCATATGATCACATGGTGGAGGTGAAAGAGCAGTGTTTGGTCAACTTTAGCATTGGACCATACAAACATGAGGTGTTGTGTGATGTGGTATCTATGAGTTCTTGTCATGTCCTATTGGGAAGACCTTGGAAATTTGATTGAGGAGCTATTCATGATTGCAGAAGAAATTTGGTCGCAATAGAAAAGGATGGACATGGGTTTACTTTGGTTCCCATAAAGGAGTCAGAGAGGAGGAGTGCAAGGAATATGAGCATGGTAAAGAATTATTGTTCAAAGAAGTAGAATACAAAGGATGATGTAGATCAGAAGAAGGATTTTGAAATTAGACCAGAGAACAATTTGGTATCAAACTATAAGAAAGATAAAGTGATGACCTTGGTTCCTGATCAAATAAAGGCTTGTAGAAGAGGTAATTCAGTTGTGCAAATTAAAGGAGGTATTAGTAAGCAATCTTGTACAAATATGATATATGATAGAGAAAGTGCAGAGCATATTAAGACAAAAGATGAAGCAGAAGTGTAGAGGCATAGAGTTGTAGATAAAGAGGATATTTTGATCAAGAATGAGCATGGGATTTATGTCCCACATCCTGACAAATGTTCATAATTTCTCTTATGGAAAATTTTATTCTCACTAGGGGTGTCTGAGAAGGAGCATCCTTGGGTCATTGGAAGTCTTGCATCACCCAAAAATATTTCCCTTTTATTTTGTTCTTAGTTTTCTTTTAGTTAGCAATTTTGTGTTTCTTGTTGTCTTCCTTGGTTTTAGATCAATTTTTGCTGTGAACTTCAGGGTGTGTTTTGTACGTCATATTTTACCTATATCTAGGTTTGCTTCTCATTTGGATACTTCACTAGATACTAAAGATTCATGGTGACCCATATATCGACAGAGCTTAGTGACCCATATATTGATGTTCTTGGATCTTTGGTCAACATCTCTCTTGGATCACATATCATTTCTACATCTTGGAATTGAGATCTTTATAATTTGGGTCCTGACCTATATTGTTGTATTACCTTTTATTATTCTTGGAAAATGTATTTGATCTAGCCGACTTATGAGTTGTGAAGGCTCTATATATTGAGGCTCTTGATCATTGTTTAGGGATATTTATTAGGAGATAACCTTGGAAGGTTAGCATTAGGGTTTAGATATAGATTTCTGTTGTAATCAGGCATGTATGATGAAAGTCTATAATCTTCATATTGCAGGCCTATGTGATGTAAATATACGAGTCTATGATAATGCGAAGATCTATGATAGTATGTTGATTGTCTATACTTATTTATGAGTTGGTTTTTTCCGTTGTGTTGACTCTACATTGCATTGTTGGACCATCTCCATTGGGAAAAATATGGCCAGGACTGCGTCAGATGGTATTAGAGAAAGGTTGATGTTCTTGTGTTAGAAAATCAGGTTCCTAATCTTGTGAAGCCCTAGAAGCTTTTTTTGTGGGGTGGCAGAGTGTATATTTGGCCTGCAATTGTAGAGGACTTGCACAGGGGCTCACAAGTAAATTGTTTTCAGTTGAGAACTTTGTTTGCATTTTTGAAGGCATATCAAGGTTGAGGAGATTGCCAAGTTAGACATGGGCTTCAAGTGTGTTTGGTATATTTTTTATTTAGAGGCAATTAGCACCTTGTAACTAGATCGCTAAAGCTGAGGCAGTTGTACCTAAGGATTAGAACGATGTCATCTAGAAGAATGAACCCTAGAAGGCTAGAACAAATGATGGAAGACTTCCAAAATAAGACATGGAATGAGATCATAAATGCACTAACTGGATTGCGAAGGAATCATGAGATTGAAGAAGAATATGAAGAATCTGGGGAAGATCTTGAGATTGTAGATGTTGATATCCCTACAAATGAAGAAATATTTTTGAGGGCTATGACACAAGTAAGTAAAAGTCATAGGATGGATCTTTCTACTTTTATTGGTTCATTGCATCCTGAGGATTTGATAGATTGGATTGGAGAACTAGACTTGATTATTTTGAGCTTGAAGATATCAAAGATCTATAGAGGGTTAGGTTAAGATAGACTAATTTCAAGGGTCATGTTGCCTTGTGGTGGAAAGAATTGTAGAAAGATAGAGAGGAACATAGTGAAATGAAAATCACTAGATGGAAGGTGATGGTTTATAGGTTGAAGACTAAATTAATTCCTAAGGATTAAGAATTAGACTTATTCAAGAGATTGTAGAACCTAAAATAGAAAGACATGAGTATGAAGGAATATACTGAAGACTTTGGTAAGATGACTATCAAATCTGGGCACCGAGAGGTATCTAAGGAGAAGGTGGCTAGGTATATTAATGGTAAATCTTTGGGATGAGATGAGTATGTTGAGGATTTATATAGTGGATGATTCTTATCAATATGTGTTGAGAGAAGAAGATAATTTGAACAAAAGACAAGGCAACCCTAGTGGAAAAGAGAAGCAAACCATTGAGGTAGAACATGATCAGAAGGAATGTAGGAGAGGGAATGGTAGAAAATAATTCAAAGGTACTTGTTTCAAATGTGCTGAAATAGGACATAAATATTTTCAATGTTCTGAAGGATCTAGTAAGAAATTAGGTAGACAAAATCTTCTAGCACATGAGAAGAAGACTACTGATGAACTTGAGGAAGGTATGACAATACCTGAGATATGAGAGTCTCTTATGCTTAGGAAAAAAATGTTGAGTGAGAAAGAAGTTGAACCTTTACAAAGAAGGAATTTGTTTAGGATTGTTTGCAAATTAGGAAGTTAATGTTGTAAAGTTCTCATGGATACTGATAACACTGAAAATTTGGTATCAAAAGAGATGGTGTTGAAAGTTTTCTTGAAGAGGCTTAAACATCCTTGTTCATATGGGATAAGCTAGTTTTAAGATGATCACATGGTGGAGGTGAAAGAGAAGTGTCTGGTCAACTTTAGCGTTGGACCATATAGAGATGAGGTGTTGTGTGATGTGGTATCTATGAGTTCTTGTCATGTTCTATTGGGAAAACATTGGAAATTTGATAGGGGGGCTATTCATGACTACAGAAGAAATTTGGTCGCAATAGAGAAGGATGGACAAGAGTTTACTTTGGTTCCCCTAAAGGAGGCAGATGGGAGAAGTACAATGAGTCTGAGCATGGTAAATAATTACTGTTAAGAGAAGAAAAATACAAAGAATGATGTAGATCACAAGAAGGATCTTGAAGGTAGACCAGAGAACAAGTTGGTAGATCAGACTGTAAGAACGATAAAGTGAAGACCTTGGTTGTTGATCAGATAAAGGCTTGTAGCAGAGGTAATTCAATTATGTGAAATAAAGGAGGTAGTAGTATGAAATCTTGTACAAATAGGGGATTTGATAGAGAAAGTGCAGAGTAGAGTAATACAAAAGATGAAGCAGAAGTGCAGAGGTATAGAGTTGCAAATAAAGAGGATATTTGGATCAAGAATGAACATGGGATTTATGTCCCACATCCTGACAAATATTCATAAGTTTTTCTTATGGAACATTTTCTTCTCACCAGGGGTGTCTGATGCAGGAGCATCCTTGGGTCATTGGAAATCTGACATCACCCATAAATATTTCCCTTTCAGTTTGTTCTTAGTTTTGCTTCAGCTAGTAGTTTTGTGTTTCTTGTTGTATTCCTTGGTT
Organism: Thuja plicata; assembly: GCA_018584345.1. Taxonomy (NCBI): domain Eukaryota; kingdom Viridiplantae; phylum Streptophyta; class Pinopsida; order Cupressales; family Cupressaceae; genus Thuja; species Thuja plicata. The sequence goes on along the minus strand of MU217879.1, from coordinate 117,171 downwards.
TTAGGTCTTTTGTTGCTGCAAACTTCAGGTTTTGTTCTGGAAAAAATTATTTTACCTATGTCTGGGTTCGCAAATCATTTGGACATTTCATTGTGGAGATACTAAAGATTCATGGTCAGTTATATATGTTCTTACGGTCAGTTGTGGTTTTCTGATCTCGTGAATCAATTTCCCGATCGGCAGAGCTTGGTGATCCATATCCCGATGTTCTTGGATATTTGGTCGACGTATCTCTTGGATCACGCGTCATTTCTACATATTGGCATTGAGATCTTTATGGTTTGGGTCTTGACCTATATTGTTGCATTATGTTTTCTTATTGTTGGAAACTGTATTTGATCTGGCCGACTTATGAGCTGTGAAGGCTCTATATATTGAAGCTCTTGATCTTTGTTTGGGGGAAGTTCTCAGGAGATAACCTTGGAAGTTTAGCATTAGCGTTTAGATATAGATTTGTGTTGTAATTAAGCATGTATGTCGAAAGTCTGTAATCTGCATGTTGCAAGCCTATGTGATGTAAATACCTGACTCTATGATAATGTGAAGATTTGTTATATCATGTTGATTGTCTATTCTTGTTTCTGAGTTGGTTGTTTCCATTGTGTTGACTCTTGATGCATGGTTGGACCATCACCATTGGGGAAACTTCGGCCATGACTGCGTTAGTAGTAAACTCAAATAATGTTTGTGAACATCTTTCCTTTGTACGTACATGTTAAAAGTGCGATTTCACAATTCTATACTTCACATATTATTTAGAATTTATTAGTTCAAAGAGATTTACATATAGATTTAAGAAAATTTTAATGTCGATCTAATTTATTTAGGTGGATTTACATTTAATTTCAAAGAAATATTTTTAAAATGCTTTGAAATCAAGGTTGTGATCTCATCACTTCAGGCATTTTATAGAGCTTTTAATGACTATATGTTACCAAACTTTAAAATGAATAAAATAATTATAATAAATTTATGAAGCATATTTTTACCACAGACTATTCATTGCTCTTTTTTAGTTGTGGAGTTTTAAGAATGTTATCCAAATAGAGAGAATGTCTCCTATTTGTCCCTTTGGCTTTATAAAGCCTATTTTCTTTAGAATTAATTTGATTCCATTTTATTAATTTGTAGTCATATATTAGCAAGTTGGTTGTACAATAGAACAAAATTTCTATGTTGTACCTCAACAATCTTTCCTCATTTCAAACTACATTTGTCATCAAATAACTTTAGGTTTATGCTTTGCAATGTACATATTGTAACTCAATTTTGGCAAGCATTTATGGGTAAAAGTACTATAAAAAATGAAATGGAGTTTGTAAACATCTATCCTTTGTACATGCATGTTAAAAGTGTACTTTCCCAATTTTAGACTTTGCATATTATTTATTATTTATTAATTACATGATATGTACTTGTAAATTAAAGAAACAGTTTTCGTTAACTCTTACTTATTCAGAGAGATGTGTATTTATTTTAAGATAAGGGTTTGAAAAGTACCTTTCTCAATATGCAAGTATAAGATTTTGGATGAAACTCATTATGAAGGCCTAAGAGCCAACTTTCCACTCTAGTTGACCAAATACTTCGTAATAATTTAAAATTCTGAATTTGCATACATGTTTATGTTTATGATGACATTTTCAACATCTTTTCATTGTTTTATTTTTTATTATTTAAAATATGAATATTTTCAGCCTGACCCAAGTCAAGCGAGGCCACAAATGGAGGACTTCATCTCTGAAATGAGCACACTTGTAATGCAAGTCTAAACAAATGAGCTCAATAGATGAGCAAGAGAATAAATGGTCTTGAGAGGGTTTGGAACATGAAGTCACCAATAGGAATGTCAACAATTTCAATGTGAAGGTTCACAGAGTACAATAAACACAATCACAATGATCAAGTCAAGATTTGAACCTTAGTGACCAACAATATTACAATTTAGCCTTCACACGTACATCAATAATAATAATAGACAAAGGTACTTTAAACATATCTAATTCTTAGAAGACTTTTAATGAGGCTCCCTTCAAGCTTAGCAAGGACATGTAGTTGTAGTAAGATAGCTGGAACTTTATGGCAGATAGAGGAGTACAATGAAAGGATATCTGAAACCTGCGTATGGAATTGCAGGGAGACAGAGTTAATAATCTTGCAGTCCTACCTATATTGAGACGGCCTTTATCAGCTTTCTGACAGATCATAACCCTGCCATTGTCAAGATTGAATGAAGGAAAGAGAGAAAGCCAATCATTCCTGCCACGTAGTTGTTGGTGATGTTATAAACACATGGTGGTCCATATCTTATTCTTTATGCACATAACCAAAACAACATGAACCATATTTAATGAAGACACTTTATCACTGCACTCTGAAACTTCATTACACCCAAGCAGTTCACTCAACAAATCAATGGCCGCATACGGATAACCTAAATACTAGGAGAAGCAATCCTTTTGATCTGTAGATAAGAATGAGATCATGTCATAAATAGTGAATTAAATTGTACTGATTCATCAACTTCCTTAGCTACGACAAAATAAATCAACATAGCATGTCCTTCATCATCTTTAAGAATGTTCTTACGTTCTAGATATGGGCGTATAATGCCATTTTTGTGAAGATATATCAAAAAAAACTATTAATGTCATTCCTTGTCCAAAAATTTCAATGAATAGGTTCTCTTATAAATGTAGAATTAAAGACCAACAATTTTATGGAAAATGAGGAAGAGATTTGAATTATAAAATGGATTGTTCACTAGAATATTAGAGAAGGGTATATAAGACATCTTGCAGTAAATGGAGACTCAACTATTTTTTCTTTTGGTTAGATTTTTAAATTTTCTTCGGTCATTTCTTAATGAGATGTTACAGTGAGTAGCTGATTAATTCTCTGATTGATTACAAAACATCTCTACATCTTTTATTCCATATATCTGCCATTCATAATGTACCATTTTTTTTTTCTTTTGAACATTTTATAATATTTTTTTAAGAATAACATAAATTTGTTAGGTTGAATAGGAGGACTATTAAATATATTTTGCTATAGAGGGTCAACAATTCAAAACTATCTAGTTTATAATTTGTTTAATTCTTGTTCAAGATGTACTTGTTTACATTGGATTACAATAAAATGGGTCATTAGATGAAAAAGTTTTTACCTTTTTGTGAAATAATAAAGTTTTGTTAGGCAATTGTAGTGAAAAGAATGTATAGAGAATCAAGATATAATTTTACTGTATAGCTTTATTTTTTCTATTTATACAATGTTCTTTTGACAAAAAAAATAACAAAGTTCCTATTCCAATTTCAATAATTTGTTTACCTTACAAATCAATGTAAGCATGGACGTGGGGTACAATTAGTCACAAAATAACAATTACAATATAAATCTCCTTTCATGCAATTATATAGTTGTGTGCAATAAAATGTGAGTAATAACAATGATTAAAAGACTAGGATAGGAATCTAAACTACACAAATTAAGACAAACACTCAAGATTGGGATATAAAATGAAACAAAAAGGAAACTAAGCTAATAAAAGAGAAAAACAATAGCAAAATCTCAAGCTTCCTTTGGTTGGATTTGATTAGATGTTTGCTTACTTGATTTCTTCTTCAAAGGTTCTCAATAAGCTCCATGACTATGCAAATGATAATCATAATGGATACAAAAAGGATGGTGGAATTATGGATTTGATGGTGTAAAAGATGATGAAATTAAGCTAAATGGATGCAAAATGACTTAAAATGGATAATAGCTCTGAAAACAAAATTACATTATGATGTTGCTTAATATGAAAAAGTGTATGAATTGTGAAGGAAATTAGAGGGTTTAAATAGGATTTGAGTTCGAAGTGAGGGGTCTCCAAAATGCAACACTTGTCACCATAAATGACAAGTGGCATTTCAAAGAATAACATGTGGAGGGTAGGGTAGGTGTCCATTTTGGAGGAGCGCCACCAAAAGGAGAATGTATTTTCCTATTTAATTAAAATAGGAATGTGCACATATTTGGATAGTGTTAATAGGAGGTTTGGAAGGATAAGGTTAGTTTGAACCTTGGGTTCGTTGGAAGGTTAGCTAGTGGGTTATGGGTTAGATGGAGGTTAAAGGGATAAGGTTGGTTGGGACCAAGGGTTAGTTAACGGGTTAGGTAGAAGAAAGTTTAGGGGTAGGGTTAAAGTTAGGAGACATGTTACACAAATGAATTAATTATTTAAATAAATTTAATTTTGGAGCAAAGAGTAAAAGGACAAAGAAATGAATTAAATAGATATATTATTTATTTTATTTTATTTAATAGAGGAAAGGGGTAATTAATTAATTAATCAAATTATGATTTATCATTAATTAATTAATAAGGGTATAGCTTAATTAAATAAATAAATTTAGTCAGAAAATGGCATTAATCAATTAAATAATATGTAATTATTTAATCGATGAATGCAATTAGGCTAACTAAACTCAATTAACCTAATTAATCAAATATAGGTGTCTACATTTTTTCCCTCTTCGCAGTTGTGCTAGAATAATGTTAGTGTGAAGAATAAAAAGATATAGGAAACATAGAGAAAAGGGAGCGCTAACATGCCCCAATTGGACAGAAAAGATAGGTGGTCGAGTAGATTTGACAAATGATGGAGGAGTTTGTTGGCATATTGGTACGTTGGATGTGTTGTCATTGATGCCAACATATGAAATGAATTAGAGAAATTAATCAGACGATCTACTGTTTGTTGCTAATTTAACTGCTGCAGGTTAACTAGCGGAATAGGATGTTCCACGGGGGCTTCACTTAGTGAACCTGAATCATAGCATGTGCATTCGTGGCATACTAAAGAATCCCCCTACTTTTAAAAAATATTGCCCCAAAATCTTTTTTTGTCATCCCCTCTAATACCTGTATATGCTAAATGTTTACCTCTTTATCTATCCATACACTTCAACATGGTCCTTATTCATCAGTCACATACATGAATGAATATGAAGCTATTCATCTTGCATGCCTGGATGAGCTGAGCTTTTGCCTCCTATCTAGATGGGGTTTTGAGCAGCTCTCAGAATTCCAGATTCCAACAATCAAGACCAATATGAGAATGAAGGGTTTAATCTAGAATGCAAATGCAATATTTTATAGCAATGAATATGCGAGATTAATCTAGAAATGGAAGATGAGATTAAGCTAAGAATACTTGAAAGAAATTAAGCTATAGTGAAATGCATTATTAATCTATTGAATGAGGTTAATCTATTACAATAACAATGAGAATAATAAAAGCTTGATGCACACAAATTTGAGCTAACAATCCAGCAACGATTTGATACTCCAAAAATATGCATTCTTCCTTTTTTTTGAATGAGAGACAAGAGGTTTTTTTTATAGAATCCCATAATCAGTCGACGGTCGAGATTGAACAGGATGAACGGTGGAGATTGAATGAGAGTCCCATTCAGAACGGTAATTTTCCTTGAGAGAGACAATCAACTGTTGGCTTTTGGAGTGAATGAAATAGTTAACTGGTTTGTTGCACTTTTGAATTACAGTTAACTCAGAGTTTCCATTTCTGAACTGAAGTGAGGATTTTGGAGGGATTATTTGATTAAATAAATGAAATATAACCTCATAAATGCACTTTCTCAATTATTTGAATAATTAAATTCAATTATTGAAATGCGGATATTTATTTAATAATCAAACGTTATTTAATTTCTTTTTATGTATTTTAGCTAAAAGGGTGAATTTAATTCAATTAAAGTGCTAGAACTTTGTAATTAAATTAATTCAATCATAGGGTTTATTTAGCCAATTGTAATTGATATTTAGGAATTAAATATAGTATGTGATTAATGCAGATTTAGGTTTTTTTGTATTTGACACTTAGGTCAAGTAGGGTCAGTCAAAACTTGGGATTTCTTAGTACCATAGGACTTTGATGACTCAGAAAGTAAATAAATGCAACAAAATTGGTTAGGGTTGCAAGATGCCAATTTTGGGGTATTACATTTTTCCCCTCTTTGAATTGATGTGCGAGTAGCGCATTGATTCAATGAATAGTCTGATGTATAGAAGAATAGTTGAAATCAATTTTGAGAATTGATGATTTAAAGATCGATTGATGAAGGTTTCAGAGTCATCTCCAAAATGGAGCTTAACTCTTTGAAGTCTAGGTTAGATTGTTGAGATGCCGTTTAAGTCAAGTTTCAGAATCATCTCCAAAATGAAGCTTGATTCTCCAAAATCTGGCTTGATCACCCTGACACCGGTTAGATTGAGTTTCAGAATCATCTCCATAATGAAGATTGACTCTCAAAAATCTAGGTTAGATTTCCCAAATACCTAATAGATCATCACCTTTCAAAAGACTGTCCCCAGAACGAGGCTCAATCTTTAGGAGTCAGGGTTAGATTGCCCCAATACTTGTTCATTGAAAGATAGTCAATAGAGATTTTTAGGACTATCTCTAGAATGAAGCGTAGTCCCCCAAGATCTAGGCTAGATTGCCTAGATATCAGTTAGATCGAGTTTCAGAATCATCTGCAGAACAAAGCTTGATTCTTTGAAATCTAGGTTGGTCGCCCAAACACTGGTTAAAAGAGCTTTTGAGGGTCATCTCTTGAATGAAGCTTGAATCTCAGGAATCTAGGTTAGATTTCCCCAATACCTGGCAGTGAGGTTTTGAGAACCATCTCCAAAATGAAGCTTGATTCTCCAAAATCTGGGTTGATCGCCCAGACACCGGTTAGATCGAGTTTCAGAATCATCTCTGAAATGAAGCTTGACTCTCAGAAATCTGGGTTAGATTTCCCAAATACCTAATAGATTATCACCTTTCAAAAGACTTTCCTCAGAACTAGGGTCAATCTTTAGGAGTAAGGGTTAGATTGCCTCGATACTTGTTCTTTGAAAGATAGTCAATAGAGATTTTTACGACTATCTCCAGAACAAAGCTTAGTCCCCCAAGACCTAGGTTAGATTGCCCAGATATTAGTTAGATCGAGTTTTAGAATCATCTCCAGAATGAAGCTTGATTCTTTGAAATCTAGGTCGGTCACCCAAACACCGGTTAAAAGAGCTTTTGAGGGTCATCTCCAGAATGAAGCTTGACTCTCATGAATCTGGGTTAGATTGCCCCGATACCTGGCAGTGAGATTTTGATAACCATCTCCAGATTGAAGCTTGATCCTCAGGGATCTGAGTTAGATTGCCCAGATACCTAACAATGAGATTTCAAGAACCATCTCTAGAACAAAGCTTGATCCTTAGGGATTTGAGTTAGATTACTCAAATACCTAATAGATGAGATGACAAGATGTAAGGAATAGAGATGCCCCTAGTGATTCAAAATTGTGGAATACCCAGTTTTGACTATGACGTACGAAAAGTGAACATGCCCCAAGTGATGAGATGCCCCTAGTAATGAGGACTTTTCAAAATCAGATCAGATTGATTTAAAATAGATTCCAAGTGATTCCATGATATAATCCTCCTGCCCCCTCGGGAGCAAAATGGAAAAATGACACGTAATAATGGTGATTGAAAGCGATTTTTGTAGATAGATGTTGAAGTGAAGGTCAAGAAAAACTCAGAATAGATTATGAAAGATTCCAGAAGATTGAGAAGCAATTTTGAGGTCTGGTTGACCAAGTTTGACTAGGGTTGACTAGAATTGACTTTTAAGGAAAATTTTGAGGATTTTGAGAAAATGTTGTTTAGATATGATTCTGACAAGAAAGTGACGTCATAATGTTGACTGCACAAGCATTCGATCGCGTCAATCCCAAAAATTTAAAATATGATTTTGAGCTATATAGAAGTGTCAGATTTTGATTTTGATCTCGAAAATGGATTCAGAGCGGTTAATTTAGCCAAGGGAAAAATTTTCACACAAAACAGAGTACTTTTTGAAAATTAGGTAAAAACCTATATATAGGCCAAAGGGGTCTAATTCAATTCATTTGCACCATTTAATTTTGCGAGAGGAGCTTTGAGCGAAAATGGTGGCCCATGTCAGTTCTCACCATTTCGAGCGATCCAGGCATCATAGTCGACCGGTGACGTATGGGGTATTGGTAAGTGATCGAGTACCTCTCTAGTGATTCAATTTTTGTCGCATTGCATTGATTTTTCATCATTTTTAACGTGTTTTAAGTTTGAACTACGGCTTCTCGCACGAAGAACTAGTTTCTTCACGCCTCACAATGTGAATGTTCATGCAAAAAAAAGTTGAAAAACATTTCCTCGTGGGTGCCTTGGCATAACCTCGCATGAGAGGCACCCATGTGTCACACAAGAAACCTTCAAAAAGAGGGTTTTCTCAAGGAAGACCTTGCAAAACTCTGCGCGACAGTGAATCTTCACGCCCAATGATGTACTTCTTCATGTGAAGTTTTGCACAAGTGCTGCTTCTTTATGTGGGGAAAGAAGAGTAATTTTGAGTTTTAGTGAATCATCGGTCAGTCTGTTAGTGTATTATTCAGCTTTGTAGCCCTATTTAGTATGTTTTTTTAGCTTCAGTTCTCTATTTTGCATTAATTGTCATCATTAGCCAAGTACTGATCATGCGTTGTTGTTCAATTATTTTGCAGGTTGACTTTCTAGATATTGCTTTCAGATCACATCATCCAACCATCGATGGACTGGTTAGATAGTTAGATGATGCAGAGCTTTCCCACATTGATGCACTTGGGTTGTCACATCTCTGTGAGGTACCTGATATCTAGGTGAACCACAGGTTACTAGGAGCATTGGTGGAGAGTTTCCATTCAGAGATGAACACCTTCTACCTTCCGTCGGGCGAGCTGAAAGTCACCCCGAAGGATATATACAAGATACATAGGATCCCATTCCATGGTCCATGGATTGAGTATGACGTACAACCGCGGGCAGGGATGGTGACACTCAGGGATATCTTACAGGATGATCTTGTCATGGGTAGAGCTATCCCATGGGAGGACCTCATCAGAGAGTACGGGCCGAGGCACTGATTGGTCATGGTATTAGCAGCATTACTAGGGTGTTACTTGATATCAGACCATGGTCAACACGGTTTGGAGTGCGGGTGGGGTAGGATGTTACAATGGATGTTGGAGGAGCCAGTGCAGTATGGGTTGGGTCAGTGTATGATGGCCCATATTTACCATGAGATGCACAAGATCACCTACAGAGTGGTGAAGAGCATGGTCACGGGCATATTCGTACTACAGGTGTAGGCATGGGAGCACATGCCTATCTCCAAACTAGTTTGTATAGATATGAGGTAGTCTCATGAGCCTTACATCTGCAAATATAGAGGTCATATGACCCAGCCTATGCTGGGTAAGATCGAGCAGTGGCAGTCACAGATAGATGACATGGTAATAGTAGTGTGGCGACCTTGGAGAGAGAAAGAGGCATGTGATGATGCTAGGGGCCAGATAAGATACATGTTTTTCTCACGGCCACTGATCGGCTACTCAATTATAGTTATCAAGAGATTTCCTTTGAGATAGGTGTGGCGTTAGTTGGGCTGACCTTAGGACATAGCAGAGGAGTACTGTTCATATTCCTATTTCGCCAATGAGGTGAAGAAGGGGTGTTCAACACACCTAGATCCAGGCCGTAGTATGATAGATGCACGGGGATTAGCATTGAGTCGTTGGGATTACATGGCTAGGGTGGCGGATGGTGCCATGATGCCAACATATAGAGAGTATTTTGCTAGCCATCTATTCCCTTGTTTCACAAATCCAGTAGGGATGGGAGCACCAATGTAGGTGGTGCATCAGCATGTGCCACATCCACCACCACAATAGGGACTACAGCTGCCTCCACATCAGGGGCCTCGACCATGTTCTGCACAGGTTGACATCCCTCCTTGGTAGATGAGGATCGATCCTAGTGCTAGCAGTAGTGGGGACAGGAGAGGCACTCTAGGTAGAGGACATTGGAGTAGACAACCGAGTAGGCATAGTAGGAGTAGCCTGTACAGGGTCCAATGCTAGGGGTCTATTTGGCACAAACGTAGGATGCCCTATAGAGATCCAGAGAGAGTCCAGATTATGTAGCAGAAGCTTGCGGACCTGCAGATGTAGCTGGCGGTTCAAGATGCATGGCTAGCTGACATAGATCGAGAGCTGAGAGAGGTCCAATAGTAGCTAGAGAGATCTTAGGAGGAGACAGGACATCAGTCCTCTAGGGAAGCATACTATTATGCAACTTATGTTGGTGTGGTTCCTGATGGAGTGGAGCAGGTGCCCATATTCTTACCATATGTGAGAGCGTCGGATAGTGCACAAGCACCACCTCATCCAGATATGCCTCCTCCTCCACCTCCTCTGGGTGATGAGGGAGAGGTCCAGAGCTAGATTTGATACTTTTTGATCAATTTTTGCATATTGTATCACACAATGTATCTGATGCGTTGGAATCTTTGTATTATAGAATTGTTTTGAGAAAGACTATGCTCAAGTAGCACTTATTTTGTATAGACATTCGATATATATATATATATATATATATATATATATATATATATATATATATATATGAGCTCTACTTTTGGTATCATTGCACTTGTCATGTTTGTACTTTATGAGATGTGTATGTATGCAGATGATTTATGTTAATGCACTTGTAAATGTAGAAATGTAAATGCAAGGTATATGGTACTAACATCTCATTTTGGATGTCACGATGTATGAGAGATGCTAACCAAAAGAACTTTTGAAGATCAAGAGTGAGGATCAAACACTTGTGCAGTCGTGATGAAGCCAGAATGTTGAATAAGAATCCCTCATTGTACAAATCCAGGAGAAAACAGTGAAGTGACCATCAAAATGTTGTTGCAATGAAAGTCTAGAATGAAAGTACAATCCTATGCTAGATGCAATTCCTAAGATTTGGTTGTTGGACCCATTGGATAGTTTTCATGATAGAGCATTTTTTGGAATATCGAAGTCGATACAATCCTTACTGGTGCCACTACAACCATAAGAATATGAATATGACTTTCATCGGATAAGATATGGAAAACCAATATAAGCATCAAGGCACAACAACCGAGATGACCTAAACGCTGTTTATAGTTGATGTTGCAAGATTATACCAATATCGAGGTATTCAAAGCCAAGATAACCATGAGTGTGATCTTGTGTAAACAAGAAGAGAAATAATAGTCAAGGAGGTGATAAGAACTCCTCCATTAAGGAAGAAAAGAATCACATCCCTCAATCCTATTTATTTGTACGCTAAGGTGAGGTCAAATACACCCTGTTTATTGGATGTTACTGGATCATCGGGACCACACCAAAAAGCAATAGACAATGAAAAAATTAATTAAAATCAATGAAAATAGACAACATACAAATATAAGTTCAACATACTTCAACCAATTTTAAAGTTTTTAGATGTGTATATGTATGAGGTGTTGAGAAACAACATCATTCTTGTGAGTGCAATGTGCTTGAGTGCCATTGATCTATTGTTTACGTTTGCAGTATCCAATGTGTGTTAAGAAACACAGATGCGTCCAAAGAGTGTTAAGAAACACTTTTTATTAGGGTGTTGAGAAACACCTCTTGCGTTAGTAGCGAGATGTCCTTCAAAAATGACAAGATTACTGAATCTAGTGTAATCCAAAGATATGATCAAATTTGGGACTCGTTCCCCTAAGTAGAAAATGGTGATGACTGACTTGAATCATACTGTGAGGAAAAAGCCGATTTGATTTTCCCTAGGTTATGACTCTAGATCAGTTTCAAGTCAAAAGGGTTCTCAGAAGAACCAAAGTGTCACAAAAGTGACTGAAAGCTATATATGAGCTGAGGCAAAGAATTACCAAGACTGAGTATTGATAGATGGAGTGCTGAGTACAACTCCAAATTCAATGGATTGATGTCAAAATGTAGATATACACCATTTGCGAGAAAATCTCATCAGTATGATGACAATAGATGGACGTAGTGAGGACCACTGGTGACTGACGCGAGAGAGATTCTCAAGTAGAGAGATCTCAGTAATAGCTAGGCATCAACAAACAGACACAGTGAGAACCACTGGTGACTGACACGAGAGAGATCCCAAAAAGTAATAGGACAGTGCCCCCTCAACCAAGAAGGTTTCCCTTAGAGTACGATCAGTTTCAATCCATGGAAGTTAGTGCCGTGAAGGTAACTGAGAGCATGTGCATGAGCAAACAAAAGTAGGAAAGCAAGAAAGCAACTATATAGAGCCAAGTGATTCTGCGATAGATATAGCATTATAGAAAAAGAGGTGCCTGTTTACCAGCTTTTCACCTTTTTGGCAGAAATTATTTTTTTGCTACCATGACACCTATTTGCCAGGTTTTCATCAATGGCACTTTTTTTTTTGAACGTTTTTTTAAAATTTTTTTTGGTATTTTCTGATATAGAATAGATCTTTTGAGTAGGTAAATATAGCTGCAGAACTGTGATAAATCTCATCAAACCAAAGCCAACACAAACCATGTGTCCTCATGACAAGGTATACAAAAATTATCCAGATGAATTTTGGTGGAAAAGAAGAAAACAACTATTCCCATGACTGTCCTTTCGTGTAAGACTAGAAGAATTTGTGAATGAGAAACTTCATCCAACAGGTAGTACACTTCCATTTGTTTTTTTTTTTAATTTTTTCAGGTCTTTATTTTGTATAGGAGCATTCAGACAATGTCTCAACTATAGAATCATTTTAGATGAAGGGCATTTATTGGCTCCTTGAGTTTCTCTCCTTTAGTGGTGGAGAGTTGATAGGCGCCAGACCCCAATATTGCAGTGACAACATATAGACCAAGCCAATTCAGTTCAAATTTTCCCTTTTGGATCCGTTGTTGTTGATTCTTAGGGTTCTCTCTCAGAATGAGATCACCCAATTGGAAGTCCCTTGGTCAAACCTTCTTGTTATAGCTCTTAGACACCCGTTTCTAATATTCTCTGAGGTGATAGAATGCCACTTGTCAACTTTCATCTAGTAGTTCCATCTCTTGCAACTGAGATATTCTATTGTCATCATTAGTGACGAGGCCTTTTAGAGAGACTTGCAAAGTAGGAATCTCAACCTCAATAGGTAGCACAACATCTACTCAATAAACCAAAGAAAAGGGTGTGGTACATGTCAATGTTTGTATAATTTTTCTATATTCCCAAAGAGTTGGATTGATCTAGAGATTCCAATCTCATCTAGATTTGTGAACTGTGTGATGTAGAATTTTAAGGATCATTTTGTTTGATGCTTCTGCCTATCCATTACCCTTAGGATAATAGATGGAAGACCAGTGCTGAGTGATTTTGAACTTAGAACATAGCTCCTTCAGATCCTTGTTCTTAAAATTCCCCCCATTATAAATGATTATTGAAGAGGATACACCATACCTGCACATGATGTAATTGAGTATGAACATTGCCATAGATTTTCCATTTGGTACGGTGAGAGGTACTGCCTCTACCCACTTGGTGAAATAATCTATAGTTGTTATGATGAACTTGTGTCCATTCAATGATGATGGATGAATCTGACCCACCAAATCGAAGGCCCATTGCTGAAATAGCCACAAATTGATGAATGGAATGAGCTCCTTGGCTGGAGCGTGAATCAGATATCCATGTAATTGACATTGTTTGCAAGACTTAGCATACTACGTAGCTTCCTTTTCCATGTCTGGCCAATAGTAGCCATCTCTAATAAGCTTACAGGCCAGTGTCAGGCCGCTCGAGTGAGATCCAAAGATTCCTTCATGCACCTCAACTAACACACGCTTAGACTCATCGGGTTCTAAACACCTAAGAAGGGTACCATCTAGACCTCTCCTATACAATTTTTTAGCTATGATAACGTATTGTGAAGCATTGCAGATTAGGTGACATTTCTCATTCCAGGTGTAGGTATTCGGAACAATCTGGTCACAAAGGTAGGAGTATATGTGATGGTAGCAGGATGAATCATGTCCAATGATGGAATAGATCATCCGAGATTAAAGGGAGTCATAGGCTAGGTAGAGTAAGGTTTCCACCAAGAATTCATGTCGAAATTCATTCTCTGGCATCTATAGCATAGAAGCGAGAGTAGCCATTGCATCAGCCACTTTGTTGTCTACCCTTGGAATATGTTGGAACATGATGTGTACAAAGTACTTTAAGAGGTTATCGACCATCCTCTTATAGGGTACTAGTTTGTCACCATTTATCTGATAAGTGTCATTTACCTGATTGATGACCAGTTGTGAATCACCAAAGACTTTGAGTTCATCTACTCGCCACTCGATGACAATCTTCATGCCATTGATCAGAGCTTCATACTCGGTGATGTTATTTGTACAAGGAAACAACATCTTGTATGCTTTGGGTAAAGAGTACTTTTGTGGCATGATGAGTAGTATCCCTCCACTTGACCCCTGTAGGGTGAATGATCCGTCAAAGAAATTAGTCCAGGATTGATGTGTGAGAAGCTATATGGAATCGTCTAGAAACTTGATGCTCAACAATTGATGATCTATAAGAGGTGCCTCCACCAATTGATCTGCAATTGCCTGCCCTCTGATGCCTTTTTTTCTACATACTCAATATCAAACTCACTGAGTATCATGACCCACTTATCTAGTATACTTGTGAGGGTAGCCTTACTGATAAAATATTTTAATGGATCAATCTTAGAAATGAGGCATGTAGTATGAGAAAGCATGTAGTGTCACAATTTTTGTGAAGCAAATACCACCTCTAGGAAAGCCTTCTCTATGACAGAATAGTTTGCTTCATATGAGACCAGTGTCCTACTGATGTAGTAGATAACTCTTTCCTTATTGTTCAGATCTTCTTGAGCTAATAGGACACCTAGTGACATATATGTTGTAGAGATGTAAAGGATGAGAGGCTTCCTAGGAATAGGAGGCATAAGTATTAGTGGATTTGCAAGATATTGCTTGATATGTGTTAGCCCTTTACCATAGTCTTCATTCCATTTGTAGGTCACACCCTTGTGTAAAGTCTTAGTGAAGGGTTGTGACTTGTCAGTCAGTTGTGAGATGAAGCACTGGATAGACTGTAATTGAACTTGGAGTCCTCTCATCTGACTGATATTGTGCGGAGGTGACATTTCCATGATGGCTTGGACCTTCTCAGGATCCACTTCTATGCCTTTTGCCGAGATGATGTAACCAAGTAGTTTTCTAGATGTCACCCTGAATGCGCATTTCTTCGGATTAAGCCATAAACTGAATTGTTCCATGCGATCCAATATAGGACCTAGATTTTTAAGGTGTGTCTTTCATTGCATGCTCTTAGCTAGAGTGTCATCAACATAGTCTTCCATCATTTTATACATCATGTTGTGGAAGATAGTGGTGACAACCCTCTAATATGTAGCTCCAACATTCTTGAGCCTGAAAGGCATGATGTTCCAACAGAAAGTTCTCCATGCACATGTGAAAGTAGTTTTATCTTGATCTTCTGGTGCAATTTTTATCTAGTTGTAGGTAGAGAAACCATCCATCAGTGAGTACATTTCATAACCTGCTATCATGTCGATGTTGGGCAGCAAAAAGTCATCTTTAGGACATGCCTTGTTCAAGTCTCAGAAATTTGTGCAGACATTGATGGATTTTTTGTGTTTAGATACTGGAACAATGTTGGAAATCCACTCCATGTAGTCAATTGCTCTGATAAATACATCTTTAAGAATTTTTTCCAGTTCAACTTTGACTATTAATGCCACATGTGGATGCATCTTCCAAAGCTTTTGTTTGTCAGGCTTGACGCCTGGTGCAATGGACAAGTGATTCTGGATCAGATTCAGATCCAATCTTGGCATGTTTGAATATTTCCATGTGAAGTTGATCTTCTTTCTCAAGAAGAAGGCAATGAATTCCTCTTTTTCTTCCTCAGATAATGACTGTGCTAAATGAATGATTTGAGGTTTTGTGTTTGTACCCAAGTTCATAGGTTGAGTTGGTTCAATCAGCACCAATGACCGTTCCTGAAAGTGACTTGGAAGTGTATCAAGTATCCCATCCTTGGGTACCTCAGAGAGGTTTTCACCCTCAGATACATCCTTTACTTTTACTTTTTTAGGCTCTGATACTGCCACAATGTGGTTTTCACCATCAGAGAGCCTATTCTTTCTTATTTTAATTTTGTGACTGAGATACTTGATATCCACTTTATTCATGTTGACACTATCTTCGCTGGTAGAGGACGTTACTTGTTTGACAATGTTAAGGTATCAGGAAAGAGCATAGTCATTCTAGAACATAAGGAATTCATTGGATGGAGAGGAAGAGTTCCAGTCTATGAGCTCAAGATGGCAGAGTGGAAGAGAGGTGATAGGTTCTAGTGCATTCATGGTGTAGTCATTGAAAGCCTAAACTAGCAAGTTGAGACCTAGAGTGATCTCATCCAGAGGCGCAGTCAAATTCCTTTGACCCCTCGTGACCATAGTAGAAGACAAGTTAACAGTGATGGAATCAAAATCGTTTGTCCTAACACTAGACCCTTCACCTATTTTGAGAGGGTTTTCATATGCATGTACAATATCTACATCCTTTTCAGAGGTCACATTGGATAGGGAATCAAATTCATACTCGTGTGATTCAGTACTGCTTGAGATAGGTACCTCATCACCACTTGCGGAACCATCTGATTCTTGTTCATCTCATGTAGAAGTAATGGTTTGTTGGATTTTTTCTTGTTCAAACCTCTCTTGGAAATGTAGTGGTATGTATAGTTCACCTTGATGACCAGGATTGGCATTTTGCATCTCTCTCAATTTCTCATATGTTAGTGGAGCGAGCGAAGCAATTTCATCAGAGTCACTATTAGTCTCGACCATACTGACACATGGTATAAAATCACCTGGCTCAACAAAGAGTGAGGAAAGATATAGAGAAATAGGACAAGGAAAGATCTAGAGAAATAGGACAAGGAAAGAAATCCTCATCAGAGCTATCCTCTGAGTTTCCAGTTGTAGATGTGCCTTCAGGTTCCAGTTTGTGATCCAGTTCATACACAAATTTTTTAATCCCTAAGTGAAATGGGATCTTCTTGAAGCCTAGACCTATAGTGTCACATGTTCGTCTACTAGTAGCTTCAAGTGGTTTGAGAAATCCTTTATTATTTACTCCTATAGGGCCATTCCCTTTATAGCCAACGCAATTCATAAGATGGAGACCCTTGCCATATTGTCCAGGTTCTATTTCGTGAGGTGGAGTGATTTTCTCAGGTGTATCCTTCCCTCTATAGATCCAGGCTGCAATAGCCCTATTTTTTGTCTTCATCCTCTAGTGTTGTCATGACTTGTACAAAGGTGCCATCATATAGTGTTTGAGGAGGGGTAGTAGAAGGTTTTTTGTCCTCCAAAGGCTTTCCATAAGAATGTGGAGACAGAGGTAGAGACAATATTGGAAACATCGGTTCAATTGTATACCCCCCCATACCAGTGTCCTTGAGTTTCAGAGTTTTTTCTATTTCCTTTTAACTGAGCACCAAGGAATTCAGTAGACTCTCTGTTGGTGGGAATGAAGGAATCAATAGATTTGGTAAGCATGTTTCAATCATAGCTCGTATTAGAAGGTACAGTCACTTCCGATCCTTGGAACAAAAATTTTATGCACTGATGATAGGTTGAAGGAACCACATGCATTTCATGGATCCACATTCCTCCCAACAGTATGTTGTATGCTAGGGGAATGTTGAGCACCTGACAGATAACATCCCTTTTGATAGGTCCAACTTGAATTGGTAACACAACTAGACCTTTGGATTTTTTCTCTTCTTCATCATGCCTTAATAGTGATTTTCTTACGAGCATCTATGAATTCTTCACCATATCCTAACTAAGCAAGAAAGATGGCAGAGAAGATGTTAAGGCCAGTGTTGTTATCTATGAGAACATGACAGATGCACTTTGGGCCAATCATGACCTCTATATGCAGGGGTTTATTGTGTGTATGAATCAAGGAATGATCATCTTCCTCGGAGAAAGACAAGTAATTAGATGAGGTCAGGTGACCTACCATATATTGAAACCGGTCTAAATTTAAATATTTCAGAACATTCACCTGAGTGAGGGCTTAGTCAAGAATCTCCCTGTGAGTGGGTGAGATTTTCAGTAGCTCAAAGATAGAAATCTAAGCATTGGTTCTTTACAATTGGTCTAGTATGTTGTAATTAGCAGCATTAGGCAAGGGGACTAGTTTCAAATTCTTGTTGGCAGTGCCAACAACAAATTTATCTATATGTTGTTTTGGTGCAGATGTAGAAGGCTAGGGGCCTTTGATAATGACCTTCACATGAGACCGAGTAACGACATTTTCATAAACTATAGATTGTTCCTGTTCAGGGGAGTGGGAGGCAGGCCCTTGTAGGATGAAGGGAGTTTTATGTTTGGAAACATCTTCTCTTCCCTTAATGGTAATAATTTCAAAGCATTTGACATCGATAGGCTCAACCATATTAATGATATTATCATTATTAGTGTACATATAGTTGACCTTGGCATGAGCATTTTTAGCTATAGAGGATTCATCTTTCTCATGAGGAGGAAAGGGGTATTTTAATGTCTAGTGATCTGAGTTCTTGTTGTGACTCCCCACAAAAAAATCACCACTGTCGATAAGGTCCTTGATTAATGCCGTAGTTGAATGCAGCTAGCTATTTTGTGACCCTTGTTCTAGTGGTAACCATAGTGTATGCAATGAAACCTAACCTGTTGGGAGCACGCTCAAACATGCAAACATTAGAGATAAACATTAAATAACAACATTTATGCATATCTAAAGCATACTACTAAAAACAAGAAGACTTCCATTACAACCTCCGATGAGCTGAACAAGGGCACCCAAGACCTTGTTGATTTGCTCTTA
>MU217879.1:59645-83516 GCA_018584345.1 Thuja plicata | reverse complement strand
CCCCCCCCCCCCCCCCTCAATCACCTTGACTCAACATATTTCCAACAATTGGTATCAGAGAAAAAGGTTCTCTTTACAAAATCCTAACAACTTGAGAAAAGACTAGAGGTAATGGAAATATAAAGACTCGAGAAAGCCATTGAAAATGAAAAGATAGATCCACAAGTGGCCATGGACAGATCAAGAAACTTAAGGAGCAACTCTCTCTTTCCCTAAAAAGAAGAAAAGATTTAGCAGTACTAATGATTGACAAAATTGACATAGAAGAAAGAATTGAACACTTATGCAAAGAAAGAATTTCCAAAGAAGAAGATGCACCAATTGAAGATATACTTGCAAAGAATCTCAAATTACATGAAGAAGTCATAAAATTGAAAAGAGAACAAGAAAGTCATTCAGTCATAATATGTGAAGTCATAGAACAAAAGAGTAAAGAAGAAAATGATAGAGGAATGGCACACAAAGATAAAAGATTGCTGAGTAAAATATTAGAAGAAAAAGAAAAAGAAATCCATCATTTGTCACTTCAGCAAGTAGATATGATAAATCAACTCAATAATGTCAATCAAGAAGTTATCAATCTGAGGACAGAAAATGAAAGACTGCAGAATGATCTCAATACTGAAAAACAAACCAATGAGAGTATGATGAATTCACAGGGAAGCATGGATCAGTTGACAAAGCAAACTCAACTTAGACGTTAAGGAAAAACTGGATTAGGTTATACTAAACAAGGTGAATCCTCACACCAAGGAACTCAAAAGAATAGAAAACCTACTTGTAGTCATGGTGGCAAGTTAGGGCACACACAAAAAAAGTGTTGGAGCAATGGAAAATTAAAGTTTAATGGTAAATTATATAGATGCAACAAACATGGGCATAGGGAAAGTGAATGCACTGAGAAACCTAATTTTGAAGGAAAATGTTTCAATTGTAACAAACAAGGTCACAAATCCTCTAAGTGTAGAACTAAGAAATGGAACCCTACTGAACAACTAGCTAAAGCAATTTTTGGTTGGGATTAAAACACATGGAGCAGATGTTGTCACTATGGTGAATATGGGCATATTGGTGCAAATTGTGTAAAGAATCACCTCAGAAAAAGAAATCCTACTAAGAGATGTTATGTATGTAAACAAATAGGTAATCTAAGAAAGAATTGCATGAACATAGAAAAAGTGGATACTATTTTTTAGAAAGGCAAAGCAAAAGTTTCTAAAATCAGAAATCAGATGAATCAGCAGTGGGTAAGGAAATCTCCAGAGAGTTCAGATGAAAACAATGAAGAATCGAATGGCACCCAAAGCAGTGAATTGGGTGGATCTAACATCTCCAAATAAATATGCAAGGAGACTACTGGAAATGTGCATACAAGACATCCTACATCAATTCTATACATGATAAAGTTAGTTTTCACTGAGCTTCATTCTGAGCTATGGCAACTACCATGTATAGAGCATTTAATGAAAACTCAATGGTAAAATCTCTTATAAAAGATGAATTACAAATGTTATTATTTACAAAGCTTTCAGTTTGCAGAGTGATTCAGTGCCTTAAGTGATTCAAAGTGAATTTGTATTCATAAGTTTTAAGTTGCAAAGTTTTATCAAACCTCCAAGGATAATGGCATCTACATCCAGCAGCAAGCTTAAGAAAGGATATGGAATGTTTGTTAGGAATGCTATCTGTGAACCTCATAAGTTTAAGATTCATCCAGCAGTTGCAAAGGAGATAGACCCAATGAGAGATCATTCCCTAATTCCTCTGATGGTATTGTTGATCAATGAAATCTAAGCCTTCTATCATTGCACAATTCAATAGCTAGGGACATTGGAAATGAAGAATTCATATGATAAACTCTGTGAAGCTGCAAATTTGAAGCCAAAACATAAACACCTAGAAGTCAAGGTTTGACTCATGCATATGCCACCGAATTTCTAGGTTAAGTGGATTAGGTTTATTCTAAGCCATGTTCATGACATGTATCTATGGATAGATAAACCAGTGAAGATTACCAAGACCATGATACACCATGTTACAGGGTTTCCTATGATGGACAAGTCTAAAACTACCAAAACCCTATCTTGGGATGACCTAGCTAAGAAGACTCTTTCTGAGTGGGATGATAGAGGCATGAGACTAAATGGAGTAACTGACATGGAATTGAAGTTTGGGATTCATGTTATTTCTCACAAAATCTACAGTTCTAGCTGACCTAACAACATACCATGTGAGGCTGTGGACTTGGCATACAAGGTAGTCAAGAAAAACCTCTCATTCAACCTTTCCAAGTTGCAACTCATCCAATTGAGAAATAAAATGCAAAGCATCCGGGTATCAAAGACCAATCCATGTAAGTTTGGTTCACTTTTGGTCTGCATAATCTTTTACATTCAGAAGTTTTTCCCTTCCAAAGGAACAGTTGTTTGGAAGAAGGATAGAACCATAATATATCCGATAAATGATTTCATAGCTGATTTAGGAGACAATTTTTAGAGCATCATGGATGCATATTTTGAGGAATTCAGAAAGAAGATGCATAATAGGTATAGAATTCCTAAAAAATTAGTTGAAGACCATGTGGATGATGTTTGTTTCCTAGTTGACTATGATAATGTATATATTCAGGTAGTCAGACCTAGGGTTGCATGGGTGAAACCTCTTGCATATGTGTTTAACATAGATGAGATTAAGGACATCATTGAAGCTCTTGTGAATTATCTTTTTGACCCCAAAGAACCAAACTTTGGTACATATGAAGAAGCCAAGAGTAGAATTTCAATAAAGATTGAGATTCCTAAGATTCTAAAAAAAGGAAAGAAGAGGTTAGAGCACTTTGGAAAGAAGTATGGAAAGACTTCAGACTCTCTTCCTTCTATCTCAGTGAGAAAAGAAGATCAAATTAAGATAGAAGATGATGTATCTAAAAAGGAAGAGGAAGAGGTAGAAGAAGAGCCTCCTAATAAGAAAAAGAGGCTAGCTCTGAAGAAAACACCTAAGGCCCCTACCCCTGTCCTCACTACCAGCAAACCCAAAAGATCTAGAAGGAAACTCATATTGCCTAAGGAAGATGAAGAAGATGAAATCAAATTCAAGAATCCCCCACCTACCTTTGAGAAGAAAATTGAAGACCTAAGAGAAGCTAGTGGTATGAGTTCTCTAAAATCACTGAATTATGCTTCCATAACTAACGATGAAAAGAAGTAGATCGAGGAAGAAGTTGTAGAGAAGATGACAAGATGAAATTATAATCCATCCAAATTGAAGAGTCACATGAATGAAGACCTATTCAAGGAAATATCTATTCCCTGGAGCAATGCAGTGCAAATAGAAAAAGATATTAGAGAACAGACCTTGAGGCAATTCATGCCTACTATGAAAAACAAAGAGGTAAAATAGGCCATGACCAAATATGAAAGAAATCACACTCCAAAGTTTAGGACCTTTCATGTATTGAACAAGAAGATAGAGGATTTGGTGTAGGCTACTACAAAGATATGGAAGACACTCTTGGAAATCAAAGAAGAAGACAAGATAGAAGTATCGAGTACAAACCACAAAGAAAAGATTGATGATGCAGATTTACCTGAGGTAGAATCTATTGAAGCATCCAATGCAGAACAAATAGTAGTAGAGGTGATGAAATCCATGCCCTAATCACCTATACATATCATCCTATCTTTGAGGAAAGACAAGTCTACTAAATCTACATCTGGACTAGTAGGGACCGAGCACCAGGCTCCACCTACTACTGGGCCAAGCCTGACTGAGTCACAAAAGAAAACTGTGAATATTCCTTTAGTGAGCATTGATGCTATAGTTGATTCAGACCCTACATTTGGTCTAGAAAATTTCAATGAACTATTCCAACTGAATACTGAGGAGAAAACAAAGGAAGTAAAGAATATGGATGATAGTAGAAAAAGTAAGGAAATTATTCCTTCACCCAATCCTAATGACAGTGGAAAAGGAAAAGAAATAAACACTGATGATATTGATCTTGAGTGAGACATTATGATTCCAAATTGGGATCTATCCAATCTGACAGTAGAGCAGATGGATACACTAGGGGAGCTATGGAAGAAAAGAGCTACACAACAAAAGCTTTGAGTAGAAAAGAAGAGAATCAGAGTGTTGGAGGACATAAAAGGTATATTCCTAGATGCACTAGAAGTAGAAGTAAATGATAATGATTCTATTATGGATCAACCTGTAGACATAATCCACAAGTTCAATAAAGATTTAAGTGGTCAGTAAAAACTACTGTAGAAGGTAGAAAGAAAGTTTGAGAACAAAGTTCTAGAGAATTTTGCAAGCAAGATTGCAATTGATCAAGTAAAGATAAATTATCTCATTAGCTCTCTAGAAACTACAATTAATAATGTTGCTTCATTATTTATAAAACTACGTGATACTTCAAACTTCATAATGGAAATCAAGACAAAGCTGACAAATTTAGATATAGATCTAAAGGAAAGTGCAAATCAGTTGGCACTTAACCTGAGTTCAAGTTCAACACATTTTGTGAAAATTAAGTATCTGACAGGCATGTAGGCTGAATTACTAAGGGAAGAAGCAAGGACAAGATAATCTCTCATAGCTATGTAGAGCCAACTCCTTCCACACATGGATTTAGTGCAGAAGCATATATCTCATGCCAAGACTCTGATTCATGACACCAAATTTTTAGTTGTTGAGCTTATGATGGAGCTATCAACAAAGATACAAATAGAGTTACACATCCTGAAGGTGTTGTAAGATAATTGGGACAATACTTTGTCTCTGATTTTAAAGGTACATAGTGATTTCCTATCCTATTTTGGTATTACCATATATATATATATGTGTGTGTGTGTGTGTGTGTTACAAAAATAGTTTTGAAAAAAAAAGAGAGTCAGTTATAACTGAGTCATAGAGCTATTGTAAAAACTCGAGCAATTACCCAAGCATATGGTAAGGGGAGTTTTGAATCAGAAGTTTGAGAAATTTTTGAACATGTTAAGTATTTTTGGTCACTAATGCCAAAGGGTGATATTAATTACCTTATGGAAAGACATATTGTTAACTAGTGCCAAAACACTTAGTCATCACAGTGTTGACCGAGCCAGCAGTGCAACCTGTGTAGTTACATTGTAACTCAAGCAGTGGCAATGTCAACCAAGCAGACAATGGTAATCAGTATTACTTGAGTACACTGAGTAGCCTGAGTACATAGAGTAGCCCAAGTACACAGAGTAGCCCAAGTGTCAGAGTTTAGTATGTTTCCTGAGTGACAGCATAATGCCCGAGTGCCAGTATATTTCCCGAGTGGATCACTGGACCTGAGTAACAGTTTTGGGCCGACTTAGCTTATATTTTTTGATATTAATTTATCACATAGAAGCCAACTTAAAGTTGCATTGGATTTGGATAAGGTATAAATATAAAGTATTTTTTTTATCCAAATATGTGTGAATATGTGTGTAGAAGTGTGCATGCAAATATGAAGTGGCAGATTGTTTAAGAGGCTACAACAGTATAAGGAACAACAAAGACTCATTCATCACAGTCAGGTGATTAGTTTATATCATTGGATCTTATTCAATAATTTAGAATTGCATTGAACATTATCTACTGGTTCATCCTAATAGGTGCATCAGTAAAATCCTCTAACAAAGTGGATCTAACAGTCCTTTACAAATCTCTTAACAGAGTTGCATTACTTGATTGTATTTTACTAAATCCTTTCACAAGGTGGACCTAACAGTCCTTATTGCTCCTAACAGGGTAGGCCATCAAAAGTGGTCAATTTTAAGCTTTAACATGCTAAATTTATATGGCAGTAACTAATCTTGTGGGTACCATCCTCACCCCATTTTTACTTTCTATTTGGAAGGTTTCTTGGTAACCAAATATTGTGGATGTTTTATTGCTTTTCATTTCATGCATGCAATCAGATTAAATAATCTAATATTGGATTAAAAGGATTAAGTTTTATTGGTTCCTGATTCACCCTCTCCTCGCAGTCACCTTGAATAAACATATTTGCAATAGAAGGTCCATATAATCACTCATCTAAGATGAATTGGAGAATCTTATTGGACCATCAAAAAGAGCTCCTACACTCCTCCTGTGGATTTATCTATGATTACACACGATGAAAAGAAACAAATTGAGTATAATATCATAGAAAAGGAAGCATTACTAAGTGCCCTATCAGATAAATATTACACAAATTTAATGGAATTGGAGACTGCTCATGAGATATGGATAAATCTAGAGACTCTTCATTAAGGAGTGTAGACACCTGTTGACGGGGTTTTGCTGACCGGGTCCGCCAACAGTCATAAGTTGTCACTGGGTTCTAGGGAAACTAGCCAACTCCACCTGCAAAGGTTGTCCAAGGGAAATAAATCCTCTGGGCCTTCAAGCACCTGGGTGTCGGGTCACGACGATGCGGGGCTTGGTTGGGAGAGATGACTATTTTTGAGGGGGATAGCTGGTTTCTTCAACTCATTCTCTCCAGAGATTCGATAGAGTAAGGTTCTCCTTAGCGTTCTATACTTAGCAAATAAAGTGAAAAAGATCCTGCAGGGTTAGAAATGTTTCATCTAACTATAATCATGTTGAAATGTCTAGAACATCAATAATACTCTGATAAACTACACTAAATACCGAAGAAACACATAACCGTCGGCTAGCATTTTTATCAGTAGCGGGAGTAAAGAGTTCGTTAATCTACTTTAACATACCAGAGTAAAAGACATAAAGAACATCAAAACATGAAATACCATTAACTCAGAAGCAGGAATGCCAACAACATCATTGCCAAGAATTATTCCTTCTTTATTAATGGTCCTTCCAGCAAGCACTGGTGCATGATACAATAGTGGCTCCAGGGGAGCATCTAACTATGGAGAACAGAAAAATGGAGCATTGAGCTCTGCAACTACAATGAGAAATTCTTTTGCTATTATCATGGACAAAAAAATCATCAATTTTGCCGACCCTTGGAAATGGGCCATTTTGGCTATTTATGCAACTCTTCTAACCCTAACCCTATTTTACATCATGTATCAATAAAATACAATATCTGGGGGCCAGTACTACCTGTGCCACCCTACAAAAGACCTGGAGACGGAATAGGTCTGCCATGTCAGAAGAATAAGACAAGAATATACAGTGGAAGAATTGGCCTCGAGAAGAGAGCCAGAAAGGAGGAAGAAGAAAGTAGGTCCCCCGGGGATCGAGGCTACATGCCTCATAAATGGGAAATGTGGCACCCTATCTCCAATGTGTTAGGTGTACCTCTGAGCGGCACCTCGAGAAGACCACCCTGTCAGAAACCAACTGCCGAGCTGACACCTCTTTGATGTGGCCAACCACCTTCTGATAGTCTTTATTAACCGCTTCTGAAAGTGACCGGTCAGCCTCAGGGACCGGAACACAGATCACTTTAAAGAATACAAAATTTTTGGATCCGGGAACTTACGTCCCCAAAGAATAAAGAATGCCCAACACTTGAGTTCCCCCCGGCCTCCGGAGAAAGCTCAAGGTTGCTTATTATCGTTGAAGGCTTGGAGGAGGTGGGAAATGCCATCTTCATCTATATCTCTTAGGTTGGCCCTTCTGTGTTTGGCCATTTCAACTTGTTCCCTGAGATCCAGAACATTCTCTTTAAACTCATCTTCCATCCTTGCCGTGTCATGACCTTTAAGTATCATTCCGGTTAATTTTGCCATTTGGGCCCCATCCATCCCCTCTAGGGATTGATACCGGGATTTCATCATTTCATCAAAACTCCCCAAAACTGAATCTTCGAGGGTATATGTATCCGTGCTAAGGGGATCAGCCCCAGAAGCCTTTATTACAAAAGACTTGTAGAAATTAGAAGAATATTTTACAATTTTTACCTTCTCTTGCAAGGACTCTACCAGTTGCTTGGTTACCTCCAATGTGAGGTCAAGTCTGGAGTGCCGAGTTCTTAAAAAATCAAATGACTCTTCACCCAGAATTTCAGACTCAAAAATCATGTGTTCTCCCAAGGTAAGGAGCTCTTCGAGCTCCACCTTCCATGCTTGGTAATTTTTGGCGTCACTCTCCCACTACTCAATAAGCACTTCCGCCTGATGAATAACTTTCCAGGCCGTGTATAGATCTTGGAGAGTAGACACCAGGAAATGTCGGGTGTTTCATGTCTGTAGGCCGACCCATTCGTCCACTGCTTGGGCTTTCTTTTTCATTACTCGTAGGGAATCTATGTCACTCTGCGGTAGTTATTCTGATGCGGAGGTCTCCAGAGGAGCGGTATTGATGGGTTGGGCCAGCTCACTAAGCAAAACCATAAGATTTGCATTCTTTTCCTTCTCAGTCTTGAGCCTCTAGGCCTCTTTCTCATATCGGGATTCTACTGCCCTTGCTGCCTCCTTTAGAAAGTCTACCTCACCTTGCTTTCCCCTTTTTCCCAGGGACACCTCTGCAACATTGTAGTCTGCAGGATCTGCGGTTGCTTCATCGGCGTCTGGGGGAGGTGTTGCCACAATGGCAACTGTTTCTCCGCCCGGCCCAGTTCGAAGAGTGTGAACTATCCGGGCTTTCTTTGCTTTTGGTGGGGCTTGAACTTGGGCCATCATTTCAGCCAGGGAGAGAGGAATCATCAGAGCAAACTGAGCCTTTCTCTTCTTGCTTTCTACCAGCTACTGAGGTGGGAGGGGTGGCCTTCCTACTAGAATTTGTTCTTCTGATTCTTTCCTAGTATCTGGTGGTTGTTTCTCCTTAGCAATATGAACCTCATCCATTCCTCCCCCTGCCTCAACTTCTTCCGCAGCAACATTCTCTTCAATTTCCATCTTCTCAGCCTTGTCCTATACATCTATCATTGGGTCTTGACCCTGGTAGGCTTCCTCGAGGATTTATTCTTCAAGCTGCTCCTCCTGTTGCTCTTCTTCTGTCGGGGTCTCTTTTGGCAGCAGGGGAGGTGTTGGGCCAAGATTTAGAGTTTGGGCCGCTGTGATCACCTGCCCAAAAGAGGATCATGGGAGTGGAACTTGGAACGTGGCGGCTGGGGTTACGATTATTCTCGAAGGTCTAGTTCTCCCATCCGATGCCATTTGTTCACTTGGTTTCTGTTGGTCCACTCCCGGACCTTGCATTGCTTGAGCCCCGGAGATAATTTCTAGTTCTGGATCCTTTTCTTCTGCCTGCTGCTCCTGTTCTTGTGTAGGCTCTTGTTCCACATCTTCTTGCTCCACAGCCTCTTGTCCTTCCCCCGGGACTTCTGTCTCTGCTTGTGCATCGTCCCCCTGCAAGTTATTGAACTCATCGGTCGCAAATACATCAAATTATTCTTCTAGAGGGGGACTGGCTAGGACCTCTACGGGCTCTGTTTCTTTCTCCAGTTCTGGGGAACTGGAAGAAAGGATCTCTACTTCTCGGGGGAGGGATGCCTCCGACGCTGGTTCTGCCTTAGGATTTTTGCTAAGCTTTTTCTTCCTCCGGGTAACTAGAGGAGGTCCAGCGGATCCACCCCCATCGCCTTGACCATTAAGGCTGCCAATGACGGGGAGGAAGGAGGACAAAGTGGCCCGGTCATGAGCGACGGGGTGGCCAACTTCATTATCAATTGCTCCCTCATTTATTGGGAGGCCGCCACCGACTATTTTATTTGTTCTGCGATGGGGAATTCTTGCGTAGAAGGGGTTGTAACTATTATTTTTCCCTTATCTGCCCCCTGCGAAGAAGTCCCCACCCCCGAGGTCATTTTAGGTACCGGTGGCGGAGTTAAGTTTTGTACCGGCTGGGCTGCTCGGTGGGTACTCTCGGGGCACACCTTTTTGAAATAGGCGTGGCTTCTCTCGACCACCTCTTGAGTGAAGTCTTAAATCATGGTCTCTTCCTGGGTGGCCCAGTTTACTGGTGGGAGGGCCTTCTTGTTGATCCCCTTTTCCTTGTATTGGGGATCGATGGTGGGGGCGGCGTCTAAGAAGTCTGCCGGAAATTTCTGGAGCTTCAATTTATGCATCATGCTGGCCGTCATTCTAATATAGTGCCAGCTCCACACATCCACATCATCGTGGTAGTCTGCCCAAAAGTCCTCCATGTTATTGCGATGGGGCTCTTAAGCCCAGGGCATTGCCGCTGCAATTTTTCCATGCGGATCAAAATTTTTCCGTGCTAGATAAAATTCTTGTAAGTTATAACTTTTTAGCTCATTATCTGCCTCCTTTGCGGGGGCCAGACTGCATGTGTAGTTCCCGCAGATGATTGGGAATGGGATGTTCAGGATCTTCTTGAGGGCAAAGAAGGCGTGCACCTCCATAATCTGCCTGCAATATTCCAGCAGCACAATCTTGTCCCCGCATTGTTGGGGTAACAAGTAGGGTGTCTCGGAGAAGCTGATGACCCTAATGTATGTATGCTACTGGAACTGAATATAATAGTATCCATAACTATGGACCAACTTCATTGCCTCAATAGATAGGCGGTATTCGGCATCCTGGGTGGGTGTAAGCAGATAGTAGTAAACGAATGCGTCATTTACTCGGCAAAAACTAGGGAAGCTGGCCTCCCATTGAATTTGTGGGAAATGGTCCCATGGTTCTTTTTGTCCTGGGCCAATCCCGAGTACACCGTCAGTAAGTAGGCCATTGGAATGGGGCCTCTGTTGCGTCAGGGCCCAGAAAACATAAGAAGACATATAGAATTTCTTCTTCCGATTCAACTGCTGGAACTGGGAGTCGACATGGTTGGAGATTATTGTCGCCCAGTTGAAGAATTCTCCCTTGGTGGAGATGCCGAGGAGTAAATAGTACATCCATTTGGAAAACTCCTGGGCAGAGGGTTGCCCAAAGACCCAGGCTAATGCTATCATTCCCATTTGGATGCTCTCCTTGAATTCAGAGTGGGGAATCTCTATCTTCATTCTCTTTGGGTCCCTCTTTGGGGCCTTAAGCCAGTGGGTATTCATATATACCCGGGCATCATCCTCCAGTTGTGTAAACTAGGTCAAGGCATCGGTCCTTGTAACCACCATAGCCCTATCAAATTGTGGGATACCAAGGCCTGCCTGGAATGTAACTAGGTTGAGGGACACCAGTGGAGTGGGGTATCTTGTGGGTTTTGCAGCCGCAAGCATGACGACCTGAACGGAAGAGTTGTAGTTGGAAGCCAGTGTTAAGATAAGCTCCAGAGATTGCACAGAGCATGGGAAGCAAGCTGCCTGGAGGATTTCAGAGCCCCCGATGTTGATTGCTAGCTGGTCTCCAACCTGTCACTGGATATGCATTACCTTTACCAAGGCCTACATTTCTGCCCAAGTTCCGACGTTGGTGTCAGTCATTAGTTTTACCTTGGACTCAATCTTTGAGCCCACAATAACATTATCCTGTACTAACTTCATGGTGAGGGGAAGCTTTTCCAGGGCCTTCTCCATCTTGGATTTTATGGCTGCCCTGGTCTCTGTTGTGGTTGGTTGCTTCAGACTTTCGGGTGGAGATGACGCAGATGCCTCAGACATGTTTGGAAGCTGAACTCCGGGAACCTGCAAGGCAAAGCGACCGTCAGAACATATGTATCAAAGTAATCATTCTGGGGTCCGAATATCTTACCACCGCAGTGTTTGGCTTCCTAAAAAGTTAGTATCATGCAAAGGTAACCAAAAAGCAAAACAAATCGTAAACTTAAAATCTTCATTACACCTCCGGGTCTGGGGGAATTTTATCACACTTAGCAAAGACATAGGATAGATGGTGGTAAGAGGCCTGAGGCCTGGAGAAGTGACCGTTGGTGAGGACATGTAAAAAAAGCCAAGTCATCAAGCCCACGTGGGCGCCACGTGAGGAGGTATTAAATGGAAGTGATGGCGATGACAGCGTAGCCAACTGTCTGAACGCGCGAAAAGGGAAGGCCACTTGGCTGGGATTGATTGCACGCATGGGACATAAATGAGGTTCTGACAGACTTCATAGAGGAGAGAGAAAACTACCTATTTGAAACCAGCTGAGAGGCGAGTTTAAAATGGGTGGTTTTCTGCCCCGAAGCGAGTTTGAAGGCAGAAAACCAGAAATAGAAGTGACTCGACTAGCCCATTTAGCCACCCGGAAGGATATACATGGAGCCGAAGGATATATACAAAGACATGGGAGGATATACAGAGACCATATACAACTAAACATGAATACACAGGTATAAACATATATACATAGACACAACATGGAGCGACTTCCACGGGAAAACCAGACAAGGCAGAACAAACTATCTACAGCTATCTACAGCTAAACCACCTCCACGTAGAGGGCGGACAACCCTCTGGTAGAGATCCGACCCACCAACGGGCGGCGAAACTAGAAAACAACAAACTAGACAAAGAAACGAAACAGCGACACAAAACAAACAAAACAAAAATGAAACAGAGGAAAACCAAAGAGGCAGAAGCGGAAACACCAACCTGAGAGTGTAGAAGGCGGAGGGGAGGGAGGATGTACTGCAGGAGCTCTGCAATAGCTCAAGTTGTCAATTGGTCAGAGTCACCGCCGCAAAGCACTTGCACTTGCCTGAAAGTAATTGGAAATGTTAAGCTTCGATTATCACAAACTCTCTGCAAATGCTCTGCTAATTGCTTTGGAATCACTTCGTTAATCGCTCCGAGTACTTGGAAGTTTTGATCACGGTAAATGTGAAAGTGATAGATAAGTTCTATTTATACCCACGGTAAAAGACAATCTTCCCCCTCCTTCAACAACCTCCGAACAAGAAAACCTCCGGACCCCCAGGCCCAAGGATTCCTCGTGATGATGTTCCTTGAGAACATCATGACGAATAATCCCAGAGTTCAGAATCTAGTTTCCAACAAAAGGCAACCTTCAGGACTTGAGTCTCGGAGACGGAAAGCAAAAAAATAAGACACAACGCCGGGGAAGAAAACCCCAGAGAAATAAAACAAAAAGGGAAAGAAAGACAAGGCAAAGCCGCAAGCAAAAGCAAACAAAAGCAGCAAAAAAAAAGGGGGACCCAACATTTTGCACACAAAATGTAGGGACGGGGATGCAGGGCATAACAACACCCTATAATGGACAAGCTTGCGACTTTACATTAAAAACACTAATTTTCATCTATTAATTAATGGTTTTTTAATCATTAATTAATCATCTATTTACCTCTAAATTCATTCCCCAGATCATCTAATCAAATTTCCAAAATTAATTAAATAATTAATTTTATTTAATTAATTATCTTTAATTAATTAATTACCAAAAATTAATTAATTAAACTCAATTTCCTACAGTTTAAATTCAAATATTTAAACTTACTAATTAAATTCTTCCAATTAAATTAATTTAATTTCATCAAATAAAGCAATTCTTAATAAAAAAAAATTCAATTATCTCACATGTTGAAAACATTAATTAAATATTCATTTATCTTCAAAGAGATAACTCCAATCAGATCACATGGGTTACTCCTCCCATCTCTCCAGTCCACATGGGTAACTTCACCCACCTCTTCAATTCAAAAAGGTAACTCATAATTAGTTCTTCAATCAACCAAGATTTATCTCCTCTTTACCAAATGAAGAGGTGGAGTTTACTGATGGCTTCTCCAGTTCCTTTTAATCTCAACCATTCATCTCCCTATCTCTAGGATTGATCTCAACCGTTTATTTCATCACCAATTCCTATATAATAAACCCTTCATAACCATTTGAAGGATCCAGGATTTCAAGCTCTCGTGCACTATTACTCCATCAGTTTGGTTCTAGAATTCAATCCATCTTGCGATCACACACCAATTTCAATTAGCAAATTATCGACACTTCTCAAGTCATAGACGCTGCCCCGCCAATACTGAGCATCAATAACAGTGTTTCAGAAGAAGTAGAGAGAAACAATAGAAGCTTCAAGAATCGTGGGGTTTGCATTTATTTTTTTTCCTTTCTCTTACTTGTACATTTTATTGATTATGTTTCATTGTTATTCATTTTAGTGGTATTGTGTATTTGATTTACATCATTTGTGAAACCTTTGCTACTAACCCTTGCCTTTGGAAAGCTTGGGAATCACGGATCACGAGAAGAGAGGCGTACATTTTGGTGAACCCGACGTGAATCAAACAACCCAAATATCTCTTGCAGATGAAGAACCGAATTGATTAACCATGGCCATACGGTCGTAAATATAAAAATATGACTTTTCTTCGACATTTATATTATTTCACAGTTGCTGGTATTTTACCGCAATCAATGAAACTATGCCGCAATTGACTGGTTTAATACCGCAATTGATTGCAGGCTTTCGCAATATTATTCTATCTTTTTCTGTCTCTTTCTTCTGGTTTTTTTTTGCAATCATCTGATCCGTGCCACAATCATCATTATTTTGCTATAGTTGCCTGATCCATGTCACAATTGATAGCATTTCACCGTAGTTGCCATTGCTTTACCGCAATCGCCAAAAATTCACCACACTTGACAGAAGTTTGCCACAATCGCAGAAATATTGCAATATCAGATCCAAATCTTCAGTCTATCTGTTGCTAAACTAACATTTTTTTCAGTTTCTGTGCAAGTCCGGGAGAATCACCAAGAACAGGGAAGGGTAAGTTTTCGTAAGCATCATTCATTATTTCAAAGTTTCATATACTCTCATTTTTGCAAATAATCCTTTTTGGTACTAACCTGTGTAAAATAAAGCAAACTAAAAATAATTCATTTGTTTATTTGGGTTTAAAAAGAACAGTGCTTGCAAAACGTATCACATCTCATATTTTGGATTTGGGCTTAAAATTGACGTGAGGATTAAAACTTAACATAGATAAAAAATATCTCATTTTTCGTGCATTAAAATTGAACAAGCAATCAACACCTACTTTTGAGCTTAAAATTGAACATTGGTACTTGTATGGTGGTGTAGCTTACTTCACACTTTAAACTTTAGAGCTTAATCGATTTACCTTGTGTCTTGAGTTTTGGGTGCACTTGCACAAACTATTAGATTACAAACCTTTGCATTTTTTTAGAAAGGCCTATTCGGGGAATGCACTTCTTCCTCAGAGGACGACCTTAAACCGGTAATCCTTCCGATCAGTATATAAACAAGGCACAAACCAAAGTTTCATCTTATCTAGCCAAGCTTGGGCGAGGCATGTTGATAATAGTCTGGATCGGGTGAATATCCCTAAGGAGCCAGCGTGGTCAACTAGGCTCTTAAGTGAGTCACGCACGTACAAACCAATTGGAGAGACACCACAGACCCTTATTACAACCTTGATTAATTAGAGGCCAACCTATTTTACCTCCATACAGGTACCTTATTATAGTACAAGGAGTTGCAGAATTTCCCCCCAAGATTCCCAACATATGTGTCCCACGGTATTTGTGTAGTGAAAGAGATCTTCACTTCACGACAACAATACTTGGAAATGGAAAAAACACGGGCACCTACGTCGTATATCTTCATGTCCTAGTAGTGTGACAATTACTGTGTGAGCTAATGGAAATTCAAGCATTGGGCCTATAACATTGTATTCTGAAGCCATTGACCTAGATTAATCTGATTGTTCATTGTTGAGACCTCGTGATAACCTTGTAACTTGAAAAAGTTGTAGAACATACACAATTTCAGTCTTCATTCTTCAAAACACAGTGTCTATTATACTTGTTTCTTTGAGCAGTTTCTGAAAATGCAAAACAAAACATCTAAATTGTCAAAATGAGCCAGACATGTTAAAATCTAGGGTTGTCAACGTTAACTGTCTTGCAAAATAGAAGCACTGTTCCTAAAATTTCAAAATTATGAAGCAGTGATACTTATCCTCTAGTCCTTTTTAGACTATTCCTCATTTACCGGAATTGCCCGCATTGTGCCACAATTGAAGGAAGTTTTCTGCATTTGACTTTTTTATTGCCACAATCGTCATGTTTATTACTGTAATCGATGATAAACTACCACAATCAACTATTCACTTTACCGCAATTGGCAAAGTTATACCACAATTGATCAGAGATACTATATTCCTATTTTGACCTAAAACCATGAAAGAATTCTTCATTTGGTGTCCAAAACTAGTGTCTATCCTGGGAAAATGTGAAGAACATTGTGTGAATCTCTAAACATTAAAGATTGCCCTTTCTTTGTAAAAGCGCGATTATTGTCAAAAACATTGTTAGTTCAAAAGATCAGACTCGAAATACCTTGATCTCATCATATCAAACATCATCATCTTTATCAAAGTGACTTTGTCCAAGGTAAAGGTCGACAAATCTTATCTTTTTATCATCACCACTTTGAGATCAAGTTATATCAAAATCTGTCCTTAGAATTACCCTTGTCCGAAACATAACTCGGACTTCCTCAGAAAGGATCTTCTTCCTTGTTTTCTTTATATCACTTGTTTTAGTTACAAAACCTGGACCGCACTATGTCTTAAACACCTCATAGAGGACCTTACACAAGTTCTAAGGCTAGAACTCAACCTGATGAGTCATATATCAACCACTTCCGCACTTGGGAAACAAAGCAAGAGAATGATCCCTTCATGAATACCAGTTCTGCTCTATTCATTGAACAACCCCGTTGGGCAGCCTTTTTCCAAGATATCATAGAAGAAGAACTTGAAGATGTGGAGAAAGATGCTTACTCCATGAAAGTAGTTGACGCTATTATAGAGAGGAATCCTAAACATTACTTGGCCATGCTAATAAAGAAGGGAGTCAAACTCCCCGCTGAATTCAGTGTATCAACTATATGGCCCGAAAACCCTCTCGCAGGTCAAAACACTACTCAAATTCCTAAAATGCTACCTGTTGTGTCTCCAATCTTTCCACCATTGGTTTTACCCACATTGACATAGACTACATCCAATCAAACCAATGACCCGACCCAGGTCAGCACATCTTCTACTTAAGGCATGACAGCCTCACAACTAAGTGCACCTATGGTCACTAGTATGCCTCCACCTTTGGTCTAATGGCTAGGACAATCAAACTCTCATACTATGCCTTCCATCCCACCAAACACCAACTATTCTGAAACTATGGTGCTGCTGCAGTCAATTCACACTAGTCTTGGGATCAACACTTCATGCCCACAGGGATCCATCTTTCCAGGAATGAATTACAGTCAAGGCCCACCCAAGGCTACATCTTTTCCCATTCTGACACCAATCCAACCTTCGCAATAGCAACCCCAGCTTTAGTTTCCCCAGTTCCAACCCTCGCAACAACAACCTGAGCTTTAGTTTCCTCAAATCCAACTCCTGCAATAGCAACCCTAGCTTCAGTTACCTTAGTTCCAACCTCTGCAACAACAAACCCAGCTTTAGTTGCCTCAAATCCAACCTCAGTGATAGCAACCCCAGTTTCAAACCCAACCTTAGCACTATCAATACCAACCCCAGCAGTATCAACCTCAGTTTCAATCGCAACAGCAAACGCATCAAAACCCACCATGGGCTACTCATGTCCCTCCATTTATAAATCACTTGGTGGGGAATCAATATCAAATCCCTAGGATGAAATCCTATGTTCCTACTCAAGGGACACAGAGGCCCAGCCTCATACCCACCATATCACAAAGGAATTTCCACACACACCAACCTCAATATCAAACGGACATGTTAATGCAACAAATTCAAACCCTTCAAACCCAAATGATGGATATGCAAAATCAGGGGCAAACTAAATCCTATACCGCAAAGGATTTATACCCATACCCCTTTGACCATTCTCTTCACATGTCTCTATTCCCAAATCACTTCTCGGTACCAAATTTTGACAAATATAGGGGCAGTACCAACGCTATTGAACATATCCAAGAGTTTTTTTCTAGTTGCATCGAAGTCACTCATGATGAGACATATCAAATGTGACTGTTCCCACAAAGCTTGGCCAGACCAGTAATGGAATGGTTCTCACATTTACCTCATGGAATTCAGTCTTGGGGTGAACTGGCTGAAAAGTTCATAGCTCACTTCCATCATAACATTGAGCACAAGGTCAGCATCAAGGACCTTTGCGATATCAAACAAAAAGATGGAGAGTCTTTTGTGAAATTCCTACAGAGATGGAGGAATACAAAAAAATGCATAACATATGATGTGCTCGAACAAGACTTAATAGTCATGTTTGTTGACAATCTAATTCCAGACATGTCATTCACAACATAGTTACAGTTAGCTCTGAACTTCACACAACTCATTGAAAGAGGAGTTCATTGTGAGCATAACTTAGTCAAATGAGGAATCCTTGCAGATCCCACACAAATGAATACAAACAAAAATGCAATGGACAAAGCTAAGTGGTGGAACAAAAATAAAAATGTCACTAGCGATGGTGTCATTGATGTGAAGACAGTCAACTATGCACAACCCAAGGTGTCATTGCAAGGTGCACCTGTGGCCAACCAAAAACCCACAGGGCCCACTCAAAAAGCATAAACCCAAAACCAACCTCCCCTTGTACAAGCAGCCGCTATGTCAAAAAGTTAACAATAGAATCAACGCAAACCACGGTTTCAATTCTAGGAACGAGATTTCACATGATTAGGAGAGCCGATAGAATCAGCTTTACGCAAGTTGATACAATCAAACACTATCACTCTCCTGGAAATTAGAGACTTTGAACAAGATGAAAACAAACTGAGGTGGTATAATGACAAATATTTTTGTGAGTTTCATCGGGTGAAAGGGCACAAAATGGCCAACTGCTATCGATTAAAACACGCTATCCAAGATCTAATTGACATAGGGGTCATTGATGTGACGAATACCCAAACCAAAGGCACAACTAAACACACTATTTTCAATGATACCTTTCATGATCACAACAAGGGAAAAACCTCCAGGTCTGGTGGACAAACAAAAAATGTTAACTATACGTATGCTAACAGTGATAATGTTATCAATTGCCTCAATCCTTCAGATAACCATGAGGCTACAATCACTATCAAAGACCAAGGTAACAATTGTGCTGTAACAACGCATCACGCCAGAGTTGTCTTGCAAGGATTACCATCCTCACCTATTGTCTCTGCCAATCCTAAAGCAAACTTAGATCCACAAACAAGCATAGTGGACCAA
Source organism: Thuja plicata (assembly GCA_018584345.1). NCBI lineage: Eukaryota > Viridiplantae > Streptophyta > Pinopsida > Cupressales > Cupressaceae > Thuja > Thuja plicata. The sequence goes on along the minus strand of MU217879.1, from coordinate 64,466 downwards.
ATAAAGTGCACACCTGCCCAGATCTCCATGTTTGACCTATTGCACATATCTCCGTAGCATAAAATGGCACTTGACCAAGCCCTTTAGAATGTAGCTGTCCCAAGGGACATAACACCTGAGAGATTCCAAATGATGGTCAACCATATAGCTACTAACAAACATGCCACATTCATAGACTGTGATGTGCCGCTGCATAAACCCCTGCATAATGATCCTCTGCACTTACTTGTCCAAGTCCACAAAAGTGCTATCCGTAGGGTCCTTGTTAATGGTGGAGTTGGGCTAAAAATTTGTACTCTAAAGTTAATCAAGCAACTAGGCTATTTAGAATCAAGCATTGATGTCACAAGGAGGATAAATATCAGAGCTTATGATGAAGAGGAAAGGTGCTCTAAGGGTATTATCATTCTACCTGTTCATATTGGTCCTATAGTAAAAACACTCCCTTCCAAATCTTAGACCTTGAGTTGGGATACCACATGTTACTAGGGAGACCTTGGATACATGAAATGCAAGCTATACCTTCAACATACCTTCAATGCATCAAGTTCCCACACTAGGGAGAGGAGATCATCATAGAGGGAGATCCCAATCCTTTCCAATATTGTAATGCGGTCCAAATCAGCACTAATAACTAGGTACCATCAAACCAAGATGCAAGCATCCCATCCTCTTCAGATTTGAATCCCAAGGATGTCACACGGATAGTAGGAAAGATAGTCATTAACCAAGATGCAAGTATTCCCTCCTCTTTAGATTCAAATCTTAAAGATATCACACAGAAAGCAAGCAAGATATCCATCATGGACAAGGGCTATGGTGAATACAGATATGAAGAGGATTTTTACCATCACACACATGTCTCAAATCCCAAGAAATCATGGCATGCCACAACCTGTTATTGCAACAGAAACTCTGCAACCTGTTCTATTTAGATGTCCACCCACAAACTTTGTCCGATGGGGAGACATAGTGGAAGAAAATCCTTTTGAACAAGACATCAATACCTGGTTATACCAAGATACCCCTGAGACAATCTGACAACCACTACCCTTGTCAAACTATGGTAATGGTTACACAATGATACAATGATTTGGGTATGATGGTACAACTAGGATGGGGGAAAGACAACAAGGAATATTTGAATTACCTCTCCCACTAACCTTGAGAAACACAAGAGGATTGGGCTATGGAAAAAAAAGCACCAGTCCTGTAATCTAGGACATTCAAGTTAATCAGGAACAAATAGCAGAGATGCACTGGGGGCACAACACAGAGCATGTCTTAATAAGAAACATATTAGCACAGTTGTTTCCTGCCGAAGAGGGAACCATGCACTCCTGAATAAACCTACACATAGCAATCGATGATAACCAAGGAAGTGAGACATATGATGAGCATTCTATTGAGACTGACTCCCACGAGTAGTATGAGTGGAGATCCCTTCACGACTCTGAACCGTCGATCCCATATTATTCCCCTCGGGCCGACATTATCATAAATCTAGCAGACCTATTTGACCAACTGACCATTACCGAACAACCTTGTATAGACAAACATGTCATTTATCAGACCTCAAGTGGTGCATCCACATCACAGTCTAGTTTTGTAGGAACCATATCAGCAGTCCCTTTCAGTCAACCAGAGCCAAACAACAGTGGAAGTATCTGTCTTGTACACCCTGGCCTCATAGAGTGGGATCAACAAGGACCACCTGATCTAGATGTCTTCGAGAATGATGAGGCGATAGCTCATTTCATGGGATTGAGGGAAGGCATTCCATCAAGAGATCACAAGGCAATATTCTCCATTAACCTAGACAGAGCGGCATATTTCAGGGAGGAAGATCCTCTTTCCAGTCCACAAAAGAAAAAAAGAAAAAAAGAATGTTAAAGAGCTAAAAGAAGACGTATCTTCTAGCAAAAACCTCACTAAGGTGCTAGAAGATGGAAAGAAGGAACTCCTTCGCTTGACAGAGGAGAAATCAACATTACTAGTAGAAGAAACCGAGGAAGTCAACTTGGTAGATGACAAGAACCCAAAGAACATATACTTGGCAAAATCACTCATCCCTGAGGAGAGAGAATAGTTCATCAGTTTCTTCAAGGCAAGAATGATCAATTTCACATGGTCCTACTCAGATATACTAGGGTTAGATCTAGAGCTAGTACTACACCATCTCCCATTGCTACCCAATGCCAAACCTGGCAAGCAGAAGCTGAGAAAGATGCATCCCCACGTTGCATTTCTAGTCAAGGCAGAGTTGAAAAAGCTCCTGGATGCTAAATTCATCAGACCTATACCATATGCAGACTAGATATCTAATTTGGTACCAGTTACGAAGCACAGTGGTCAGATACAGATTTGCACAGACTTCAGGGATCTCAACATAGCATGTCCCAAGGATGACTTTCCTTTACCAATAATTGATATGATAGTAGATCTAACTGTCGGACATCAAATGCCATCACTCATGGATGGCTTTTTAGGTTACAATGAAATAAGAATCACACCAGAGGACCAACACAAAACAACTTTCACATGTCCTTGGGGAACATATTGTTGGAATGTCATGCCATTTGATCTAAAGAATGCCAGAGTGACATATCAAAGGGCTATGACAACTATATTTCATGGTCTCATCCACAAGAAAATGGAAGACTATGTGGATGACATACTAGATAAGTCAATACTTCAAAAGGATCATCTAAAGGTTTTGGGACCCATCTTTGACAAAATGCAGGAATTCAAAGTTTGTCTAAACCCAAAGAAGTGTGCATTCGGTGTCACAGCAGGAAAATTACTGGGGTTCATAGTATCACATAGAGGAATCAAAGTGGACCTAGAAAAGGTCAAAGAAATATTGGAAATGCCTCCACCATTGAACCTGAGACAACTAAGAGGGTTACAAGGAAGGCTCCAATCGATCAGACGCTTCATAGCTCAACTAGCAGACAAGTGCCACCCATTCCAACATCTATTGCATAAAGACATCAAATTCATATGGATAGAGAAATGCGAATAGGCATTTTAGATATTCAAAGACTACCTTCTTAAGTCTCCTATATTGGTACCACCAGTACAAGGTAGACCATTGCTTCTATATATCTCAGTGACAGAATCGGCATTAGGTGTACTCTTGGCACAACATGATGACACAAGAAAAGAGAGGTCCGTCTACTATCTAAGTAGGACTTTGGTTGGATATGAGCTAAACTATATGCCAATTGAGAAGTCATGCATTGAAGTTGTTTTCACTTCCCAGAAGCTAAGACATTATATGTTGAGTCACCAAACAAAATTGATCGCACATATTGATCCTCTAAAGTACCTCCTAAGCAAAGAAGCACTCACCAGATATCTGGAAAAGTGGGTAATGATCTTAAGTGAGTTTGACATTGAGTACGTAGATAGAAAGGCCATCAAAGGACAAGTGATCGCAGATCAACTAGCAGAGGCACCAATTCAAGACCACTAGCCTATTATTTCTGACTTTCCTGACGAATCTATCATGACACTACAATCGACGATCAAGGTATGGCAACTTTACTTTGATGGATTGTGTATGAACCATGGTGCGGGGGCAGGGATAGTTCTTATCACTCCAGATCATGATACAATTCCAAAGTCTTTCAGACTTAACTTCCCATGCACCAACAACATAGCAGAATATGAAGCACTGGTCATTGATCTAAAGATAGCAATTCAATGGAGAATCAAGAACCTTAAAGTCTTTGGCGATTCAAAGTTGGTGATCAGTCAAGTCAACAATGATTATATGACCAAAGATGAGAAACTCATACCATACAGAGCACAAATGGAACAACTGTGAACCAAGTGTTGGAAAGTGACATTGCAAGTAATTGTTATTTTGTCATTGATGTCAAACCTTAATTGGTGAGACTATTCTTATATGTTTCAGTATCATATCTATTATTGATGAAGAATATTTAACAAGAAGACCAAGTGAATGGTTGAGTTAAGGAAATTCAGAGGGTACTTGATCAGTTGGCACTCTGGCAAAGTAATTTGTTGTTTATCTTTTAAAGACAATTTTTCTAGCCATTCTATACCGAGCAAGTTTGGATTGTGCCGAGAAAAGTTTCTTATGACAAGCAAAGTTGCTTGTGCCGAGTAAAATTTCTTGTGATGAGTGAAAATTTTCTCAATGCCGAGCACAATTGAAATTGTCGAGTGGAAACAGTGATGTTGGCCGACTTACAGAAATTGGATTAATGATGAGATTTGAGATCTCTAGCTGACTTATTTAATTTTATTGGGATATGTAATGTTAATTAAAGATTGATCCATGTCATTTAATGTATGGGTAACCGTAATTAATGCATGGTTTCAAGATTTAATTAGAGAGTACTTTGGAGAAGTAAATGCAATGCAAAGATGGAATGATCCGTTGGATCTGACCTAACCTAAGATCTATGATCTTGTTTAAGAGAAAAAAGATTTATCTGACCTAGACAGAGAGGTATATGATAACCTCAAGGGGTTATTTCATAGTGGTGCAGTGGATGTGTATGCAAGAGGTTTGAATAGTTGATTTACTGTTTGGCATGATCTAGCAGAGAAGGTAAAAAGGCAGAGGCAAAAAGTTGCATGTGTGATTGCTTGACAGATTTCCAAGCAGATCAAAAGGTTGAAATGACAATGCAGGCTATCTAGTAAGTTAACATCAGAGTTGTAATTGGATCTGAATTGCAAAGTAAGTTGTATGTACCATATCACAAACTGCTGATTACTTTCTTACCATTGTATCAGTTAAATCCTTTAACAAGGTTGACTTAACAGTCATTTGTATAAATCCTC
>MU217879.1:38972-53209 GCA_018584345.1 Thuja plicata | reverse complement strand
AAGAGTGAAAACTTGGTAGCATGTTACTGGTGGTTTTTCCCATATTGGGTTTCCATGTTAAATACTTGTGTCAACTTGTATGAATGCTTATAGTTTGCTTTACTGTTATGTTTCTGCAAGTTAATTTCAATTAATAGTAAACTACATGATTAATGTTGTTGATTTATGCTACTGCTGCTGAGTAGATCTGAAGTACATAAAGTTTTTTATTTACTACATCTAGACCTAAGGATAATTGATTCACCCCTCCCCTCTCATTTATTCTAAATTCATTCTAACACCAAGTTCCATTACATTCTCTTCAAGCAAGTCTCAAGAGCACAAAACAAAGTTGTAGATGCGATGGCTACCATAGCATCACTGATTGATATTCTCGGTAACGAAACATAATTCCATTTTCTAGTGGAGAAACTCTTGGTGCCTTCATATCAAGCATCTATCATGGAATTAGCATGTGTCCTTGTTGGTCCTGAATCCCCATGGTACCAAGATGTCTATAACTATCTCCAAAATAATGTCTTACCTCCCAACTTGTCTAGGAACCAGAGAAAATCCCTCATCCGCCAAGCCTCTAGGTATACCATCCTCTCAACTACTTTATACTATTGGAAAGTTGACTTCCTGAGGATGCATGACTCATTTTGTGTTGTCATCATGGCAACAAAGTCATGTTTAGTTTTTGTCATGAAAAAAAAAATGAATATGTATGGAAAACATGGCAGACAGAGATACTCAACGATCAACACATCAGTGCACGTGTGAGAGATTGAATCAACCTATGCACGTTTAGATATATGTTGTATGAAACATGTACATGATACATCTAGACACACATAGTATGGAACAAGAGTACGACAAAGTTACAGGCAGATCAGTAGACCAGTAGTCCAGAAGATAGAGCATGGAAGCCGACTACTATTTTGATCAGCGTGAATTATTTTGTAATGTAATGGCTAAGCACCTTTGGTTATATGTTTTTAATGATGTAAGTAACATTGTAGTAAACACGCTTGAGCTGAATTGTTCGGAAGTGTTGTATATTTTGTTTTAGGGCTGACTAGTGTTTTTTTTTTGGTCGTGCCTATTCGGATATGAACATATAAGTATGTAATGTAAAGTTATGTTACAAGCATCGATTATGATGTAAGAGGAAGATACAGAAGTGCAATATATGATATATCTATTTAAGAGAGTAAGAGCATTCGCGCATACATAGAACTAATCAGACAACAGTGTCATCACAATAGTTCATTTTGATATAGTGCATATCATCCTTTAGAAGGTTGTAGCCTTCATCCTATTGGGTAGTGAGCCTAGGTAGTGAGCCATATACCTTTAACAGGGTTTTGTAAAAGACTCCTAACAGGGTCAGACCTTTAACCAGGTCATTGTACTCAAATTGTAAAGACTGCTTCTAACAGGGAAAAGGAACTTTAACTGGTTCATTATAGCTTGTACAATATTTGTGGTTACTAATTCACACCGGGGTTTTCCTCTGATCAAGGTTTCCCCATAATCATATCATGTGTTATGAGTTCTTATGTTAAGATTAATTCTATGTATGTTTGATTTATGTTAAAGTTGCTGAAAAGTAATTAATAGACAAACACTAATTCACCCCCCCTCTCAGTGTTTCCAACAATTGGTATCAGAGCATTGGTCCTCAACAAATAAGTTTAGCCACTTGAGGAGATCATGGACTCAGCAAAAGAAAAACATTTGAAAAAGAATCTTGAAGCAGCTCTTGAAGATCTTGATAGATCTAAAAAAGAAAATGAAGAGCTTAGATAGAAAGTTGATGGCTCAAAAATGCTTATCAAGAAATGAAGAAAAGATTTGAAAGATTTTTCTACAAGTGATTTAGGGAAAATGATCAAAAAAATCAATGAAGAGAATATGTCTCTGAAAGAGAAAGTTGAAAATCTAGATGAACAACTCACAGATAGCCAAATTTCTATTGAAGAAAAGATTAAAGAAAGCAAACAACTAGATGATGAACTCTTGAAAGAAAACATGAAAGTCCTAGAATTGGAAAACATAAAGAAGAAGTTGGAATCTGAATTAACAGAAGCAAAGGATAAGATTGATAAACTTCACACAAGTTCTGATTCACTTCAATCTCAGCTCAATGCTCAAAAGCAAAAAGGTGACACTATTAATCTTGGATTCAGTATAGCACAAATTGAAGTAAATTCATTTCAAGAAAGAAAGAAACCTCATGAAGCATCTTCAGAAGTAAAGAAAGAAGCAAATATTGAAGAGATTAAAACAGATCCACCTAAACGGGAAATCAAGCAAGTTAATAGAACTTGTTATGCATATAATAAACATGGTCATTTGGCAAGAGATTGCAAAGAGGTAATACCTTTCAATGGATATTGTTTCTCCTGTAATAAATTTGGTCACAAGGCTATACATTGCAAAACAAATCAAAGAAATCAATCACAACATAATCAAAGAAGAATGAATCAAAACAATCAGAGAAATCAACCTCAAAGGAATCTGTAGAACACTACATGTAAGATATGTAACTACAATGGACACACAAAAAAGAAATGTAGCATGATGAACAAGAGCATCAGACCTCCTATCATCTGTCACACATGTGGAAAGGATGGACACATCTCAAGGTTTTGTAGATCCAAAACTCAAAAGCAAGAGGATCCTAAGTAATCACTATTTGAAGAGAAAGGAGAAGTTAAGTTTGTTCAAGAAAATGAAGATTCAAGCAAAATTTGGGTTGAAGTAAAGAAGGACAATGATGTTGACAAAGTAGTTGATGCATCCACAGTGGACGCACCCTCTACTTCTTCTTGAATAGACCTTCTTGGTCTTAGGGGGAGCTATTCTAGCTCAGGACCCCTACGCGGTTGGTATACTCACCTCTGAGTATGTGCCTATGAATTCATGGTTACAGGAACATAATATTGCTATGTGCATTCACGCACTGTCTAAAATGCATCGGGATCTAAGTTTCAAAATCTTTGAGTAATTTGTGTATAGTTGCAATTAAATGTGGTAGATTGTATAAAATAAAGTAAGTGTTCAATCTTCTTCACACTTGCATTTGAGAGCACAAAATTTGGAGATCATTGGAGCACTAGACATCAAGGCACATAAGCATAATAGATTTGGCAGTTAAGCGAATGGAAAAGAAGTTTTGAATGGAACCCTAGCAGTCGCGCCGTTTCAAAATTTTGTGAAACACTGCTTAAGAAAGTTCCAAGTAAGTATGGCAACCCCAGTTGTGTTTGATATAGCAGAGAGGAAAATATTTGTATTCAAGAGGCATCCATTTAAATCCATACTGGATGATGTGGAAGGGGATTTCTCCAAAACCCCACTAGGTGTTATTCACATGGAAGATATGCGCGCGTATATTTACTGTAAGAAGGAAACAGTAGGAGATATTAGCATAGCCACTCATATGGTATCTATGATGAAACCTGATTACACATTCAAGGATGAGTTTGCGCACTTGATTGATAACCCTATTTTTGAATACTCGAATGCGCATGAGTTTGATGAGATAGAATGGGTGAAGATTTTGTTAAGAAGAATACATGATGATATTTATTGGATTGGTGAGGTCCCTATGTGTATCACTACAGACCTAATCCATGAATTAACCAGACTTCCTAAGATTGGACCAGTTTTTCCTACTAGTAAGGATGTCAAGAAACAAACTGAGCAAGTTTGCCTATCTAGAAGTGACAAGTGCGGAATGACAGTTGACTCTATCAAAGAAGATGACATAAAACTCTTAACAATGATACTTGGGTATAAGTTTCAGCAAGCAAGCAGGTTGAACAGTTTCTTTGCAGCAATAGTCCTAGCAGCTATCAGAATGGTGAAGGATAACACTCAATACAACTTATGTGAGATCTTGCATAGTCAATTGATTAACAACATTCAAATCATCAAGCATGAAAGGAGCAAGACATTCAGGTTTGGATCTTTGATCATCTACTTGTATTTCCATACAGTTGGAAAAGTTGAAAACCTTTATCTAGATAGGAGCAAACCCACAATGTCTCATATTTCTCTTAAGGTCACTTTAGAGAGCAGTGCAAGGGATGCCATGGATATGGATATAAAGACATTCTGAATCAAAATGCAAAATAGGTTCAGACTATCTGAGAAGATAGTTGAAAAATATAAGGATACTATATGTTTCATGGTAGAAACAGATTACACTTACATGGAGGCAGTTGAACCTAGAACCAAATGGATTCATCCTCTTGGTTATGAAATGGAAGAACATGTGTTAGAAGGATATGCGCAAGTTCTATTGTCTGCGCCCAAAGATCCTAATTGGCCTAGGTGGGGCACTTATAGAGAGAAGACCAATGAAGTGGATACTATCTTACACAGTGCTGATAATAAAAGGAAAGCATCTAGAATTACTTCTAACATACTAAAAGTTCATGGAGTCACTCAAGAAGATCTAGACAAAGCTAGAGATGCCAAGATAGAAAAATAACTTGAGAAAGATGAACAGATCTAGAAGAAGAAGAAAGTAGAGGGCACCTCTGTTCCCCCTACCACCATTGATTTAGACTCATCTCCACTGTCTACACCAGGTAATAAGACTAGAGGAAGAAAATAGGCGCCCACAAATCACCCATCCTCAAGGAACACTTAGAGAAAAGCAAAGAATAGTCAAGCTCCTCCTGAGGTAGGATTTAAACCTAGTCTAAATGTTTTAAAGAATAGGATTTTGAATGAAGGGAGATTAGATACACTTTCTAAAGTATATGAAAAATATCAAGAAATTGATAAGACTAAGATACATTCTATGATCATATCTCATATGATCAAGTTCAAGAAGACAGTTCTTGAACTCAAGACAGTGATACCTGATCAGTTATGGAACTTATTGGAGATCATGAAAAGACATGCAATAGAGGAAGACATGAAGATTAGAGAAGAAACATTGGATACTCTTCTTCCTATATGCTCGCATGATGAGAAGGCTATATTATTAGATCTGGTGAAGCCTCATCTCCAAACTAAAACAAGGACCTTATAGATTACAAACAAAGAGTATGAGCAGATAGGTAAAGAGAATAAAAAGGCATTTGCACAAGTGTTTATGGATAGACACATGTATCCACCAATGGAACCTATAGAAAAATTTACTCCTGCTCCTCCTAAACAGGTTACAAACCCAGTGATTTAGATTGCACCTACAACAGGTCCATAGGTTTCAGTGCCCACAGTGAAAATAACTTCTGATACAGATAAATACTTAGAAGAAACTATAGTAGTTGACAATGTCAAGATATCCATGATTGCATCTGAAAAAAGATATGGACAAAGTTGATAAGGCATTTGTAAGCACTGAAGAAATGTGCATTGATGATACCTCTGCATAACAAGATGAAGTTCCCATCAATGATCAAATTGACATAAATGAAGAAATAGATACTCAAGATGATACTCAAGGTGATAAGACACCAATAAAAGAGATACCAGTAAAGGTTGAATGCATGGATACCAGTCAGAACACTATATTCTCACCATCCACTCAACCATCTACCTCATTGTTGTCAAGGTTAAGTCCTGATTCAACAAGTTTGGATGCATGGGGAGAAGAAGACATAATTAAGATCAGCGTTCTTTCTATGGAAAAGGAAAAAGAATAACAAGTGATGAGGAATCCTCACTTTTTAGAAATAGTAAACTTATTGAATGACTTAGTTCCTGCTGATCAGAAAGTAGCTAAAGTCCAATCAGTTGAAGATGTGGATAACATTTTGACAAAATTCAAATCACACTTTATAAGCTTAGTAGACTCTGCTACTAAGATTGTTGAAGATGAATATAAGGAGAGACTAAATGATTTGCTAAAGAACTTTACCTTAGACTTGAACTCCTTAAAGATCGGGCAATCCATACTGAAAGAATTGGTAGCTAAAGGCAAGAGAGTCATAGAAAACTGCATGCACAGAACAAAGTTCACCTCTGAGTACACTAAAAAGGTAGAAGAGGCAGAGTTAATGGTGGATAACATTAGAAAATCAGTTGAAACATCCACACAAGACATGAACATATGCAATAATGTCTATCAAGGATAGTTGGATAAAATTGAGAAGGCAAAATTGGAAATCAACAAGATGAGAATAAGACAAACCCAGTTAAGAAATGCACTTGCGCCATCTCTAGCAGTCCTTAATGAGAACATCAAACAGATTGATGACACCATGGTGACATATGATCAAGGACCTTGCATGGATCTGATAAAAATGGAGAAACTAACATATGCCCTATGTGCGCATGTTCAGACAGTTGATGCTATGAAAGTATTTTGGCAGAAAGAGATCCAATCTCTTCAAATTGTGTACCCTGAAGTTTACATGGAGTAAGTATGCAGAATAATTACTAGTTTTTGTACACCTTTGTCATTAATGTCAAAGGGGGAGTAATATAGAATGTGTATATGCAGAGAAGTATATGTATATATCAATAAAATGTTATGATATACAGTCATTTTTTGTGTTAAGTCATTTTGAGTAACTTGGCCACATTCCTTTGTTGCCATAAATGAAAAAGGGGGAGATTGTTGGAAAGTTGAATTCCTGAGGATGTATGACTAATTTTGTGTTGTCATCATGGAAACAAAGTCATGTTTAGTTTCTGTTATGAAAGACAAAATGACTATGTATGGAAAACAGGGCAGACATAGATACTCAGCGATCAGCACATCAACACACGTGCGAGAGATTGAATCAGCGTATGTGCATTCAGGTATATGTTGTATGACATGTGTACATGCTACATCCAGACATGCATAGTATGGAACAAGAGTATGAAAAATTTACAGGCAGATTAGTAGACCAGCAGTCCAGAAGATAGAGCATGGAAGCCGACTACGGTTTTGATCAGCGTGAATTATTTTGTAATGTAATGGCTAAGCACCTTTGGTTATATGTTTGTAATGATGTAACTAACATTGTAGTAAACACACTTGAGCTGACTTGTTTGGAAGCATTGTATATTTTGTCTTAGGGCTAACTAGTGTTTTTTTTGGGTCGGGCCTATTCAGATATGAACATATAAGCATTTAATGTAAAGTTATGTTAGAAGTGCTAATTATGATGTAAGAGGAAGATATAGAAGTGTAGTATAATGAAGTCAGTATATGATATAGATCTTTAAGAGAGTAAGAGCATTCATGCATACACATAACTGATTAGACAACAATGTCATCATAGCAGTTCATTTTGATATAGTGCATATCATTCTTCAGAAGGTTGTAGCCTTCTTCCTATTGGGTAGTGAGCCATATACCTTTAATAGGGTTTTGGAAAAGAATCCTAATAGGGTTAGACCTTTAACCAGGTCATTGTACTCAAATTGTAAAGACTGCTTTTAACAGGGCAAAGGAACTTTAACAGGTTCATTATACCTCATACAATATTTGTGGGTACTAATTCCCACCGGGGTTTTCCTCTGATCAAGGTTTCCCCATAATCATATCATGTGTTATGAGTTCTTAGGTTAAGCTTCATTCTATGTATGTTTGATTTATGTTTAAGTTACTGAAAATTAATTAATAGACAAACACTGATTCACCCCCCATTCTCAATGTTTCCAACATATACAGACAAAGTCTAGATGGAATGTTACTACAATGTCTCACTTCCATGGAATCCCAAAAAGCTTTGTATGAGGTACATGAAGGAATTTGTGGAACCCACGGAGGTGGCAACAGCTTAGCTAAGAAGATCATCCACATGGGATACTATTGGCCCACAATAGAGACAGATGCACACAAACATGTTCAAAGGTGTAGACAGTGTCAGATTCATGGAGACCTCATCCATGCACCAGCCCAGGAACTAAATCATATCACATCACCATTACCATTTTCAATGTGGGGATTTGACCTAGTGGGAAAAATTACACCTTCTTCAGCAAATAGACACAAGTACATCATAGCAGCATTGGAGTACTTCACCAAGTGGGTGGAATAAATTCCCCTCACTTACATCACTAGAAAGAAAATAGAAATGTTCATACTTAACCACATTATCTGTTGATACGGGATCCCCCAAACAATCCTGATAGATCATGGTACACCTTTCTAGGACAAGGATGTTGAAGACCTATGTGAAAAGTTCCACATCAAACAAGGTTTCTCCTCATTTTACTACCCTCAAGGGAATGGCCAAGCCGAAGCTACAAACAAGACAATCTTAAAAATCCTAAAGAAAATAGTGAATGAATTAGGGCGAGACTGGCATTTACAGCTTAGTCCCGCATTATGGGCATAGAGAACTAGTGTGAGAACACCTACAAGAGCCACTCCTTTCTCCCTAGTCTATGGATCAGAGGCAGTATTACCCCTCAAAGTGGAAATCCTATCCCTAAGGATATCATTGAAGAACCTGGTTTCAGATGAAGACTATAGAGTAGCAAGGCTCAGTGAACTAGAGTTACTAGATGAAAGAAGGCAACATGCCTTTGATCACTTACAAGGCTATCAGAATCACCTTAGAAGGAACTATCACAAGAAGGTGAAGCCATGAAAATTTGAGGTAGGAGACCTTGTCCTCATGGAAAATTAGAAGAATCAAGCAGAGTGAGTCAAACCCAGAAATTTTTAGCCTAATTGGCTAGGACCATTTGTTATTATCAGCTCTACTCAGAGTGGAGCATTCATACTAGCAACACGAGAAGGAAATCAGCTCCCTGGCTACATCAACAACATGCACCTAAAGAGGTTCTACCCTTAAGGTCTCTATGGTTAAGGCACCTATCTGCATATCCAGAAAATACCAAAAAAATACAAAAAAATACAAAAGTTACCTTGGTGAAAACCTAGCAATCAGGCGCCTTGGCGACAACCAAAAAACCAAAAAAATTAAAGAGAAATAAAATCGCTCTCTCAGTGAAAACTTGGAAATTAGGCGCTATTGAGTAGGTACCTTGGTGAAAACCTAGCAAACAGGCACCGAGTGTTCAAAATCTAGCTTCACCATCAATGAGCTCCAAAAGCTAGCACATATTTCAAATGCAAAACTGACTACCCAAGCTATATCCAGAAGCACATTCCCCTCTGAGCACCAAGCACTTACCCATGGTTAATACTGGTCCACCAGACTAGGGGGCGATTCTAAAGGTCCTGAAAAAATCCTTAAAATCAGAAAACTCATCAAATCCTAAAAAGATCAAAAAATCAAGAGAAAATCAATCTTCATCAAAAACATTCAAAAAAATTACAAAATCCCAATCAATAAAACTAACTCAGTTATCAAGAGAGCAAGGGGAAATCATGCCCAGTCAATCAAATGTCACAATAATGAGCTTTGTGAATCAACATTGGGCTCATCTGACATAGCTTTATCAATCTATCAATTCAATCAGCAAGCGAATGGCGACCAAGCCAATCTATCAATTGTCACAATCATGAACTTTGCGAACCAGCATTGGGCCCATCTGACATAGCTTGATCAGTTGCAAAAATTGATCAAATCAATCTATCAATTGTCACAATCATGAGATTTAAAAACCAAAATGGGGCCCATCTGACATAGCTTGATCAACTGCCAACATGATCAAAGCAATCAAGCCAATCAAGCCAATCAAGAGAATCCAACTGCATCAAGGAACCATCCAAAAATGTTGACTAGGTCAGTAAAGTCAGTCAAATGTCAGTCTATATTTCGCAGTTATGTTCTTATGCTACTCCAAGATCCACCATGTGAGGAGAGTAGCTATGATAGATCATGACTTATTTTCTTTGATTGTTGTCTGTTGAATGTTCACTTTGATTTCAGGGCCATGATGATTTAGGATAAATGCGGTAGGCGCTGTGACTTATCTGACAGCTGCGTAGTTCCACGATCTGAGCTTAACCCTAGGAAAGAATTGGACATTCCTTCTCTTTGCTTGTTTGGTTTATAGAATCAAGAGCTCGTAGAAATATTCAGATAGACTCTAAGTACTTTGGAGTTCTATCTTGGTTTATATGGTCTTTCCCTTTATGTTGCAAACAAGAGCTCACGATGCTATCGAGATGGACTCTAGGGGCATAGGAGTTCTATCTTGTTTTCTTGGCTTTCCCTTTCGGAAATCAAGAGCTCACAGTGTTATCCAGATGGACTTGGATGCATAGGAGTTCTATCTTGGTTTCCTTATTTTAGATTAATTCAGAGGACAAGTGGTATCTAGATGGTCAATATCTGGGTGCTTTTGGCTCTTTATTTTCAAACAGGGAACATAGTTGACACCAGATGGTCAATATTTGGGTGCACTATTACTCAATCTCTCTACTCCTTCTGCTATCAAGAGGTCATGGCAGTATCTAGGAAGTATGTGATCTGGATCATTTGATGCTCTTTCAGAATATTAGAAAACACAAAAAAGATGCAATCATGACAAACATTGAAAATAGGGGGCAGCGCTTGGGACATTCACCCTTTCTATCAAATCATATATATCCAAAAATGCAAAAAGAACATCCTTTCTATCATTTCATTCTATTAGGTCAATCTCAAAGCACATCTATCCAAACTAACTTCTTTCTAAATAACACATGCATTACTCAAATATTTTGTTCATAGTAGATTGCATTCATTCCAATAAGTACATCAGAAAAGAAAAAAACATGGTAGTTGCATACATGATAAATCATAAAATCACATGCATCCATAAGAACCTCATATAAACATGCATTTTATTTTCACCATCCTACATGAACATGCCAGTATCATAGGAAAAGTAAATCATCAATATACGAGTCTGCATAATAGAATCATATTGCATATACATCTCATCATCTAAACTACCAAATCATGTAGAATCATACAAATAGAAAAGTAAACCATTGCACAACGTATCGAAAACACTAGCTGCATCTCATATAAATCACAATATCTGAGTACAATGAATGGTCAAAAGTCTGATCAAAGAAAGTAATCAACATATATATCAAAAAATATTAGTGTGTCAGGATACAAAAATGGTACTACTCAGAGTATATACAATGGAATCACTACAAAAATGATACATGCTACATAGGTCAACAAGAGCTACCCCCACCCTCACCAGGAGGTGGATGAGGGGGTGGCATGTTAGAATCTATCCTATGAGAGGACCAAGGAGCTCTAACACCACTACTCTGAGAACATTGGGCCCTGCTAGATCTCTGTGACACTGTGTAACTAGGCACTCTCTGTGCTGTGGGAATTACACCCTCATAATGCCATCTCCAATAATCAATCTCTCTCTGAGCATCTCACCCAGATCTATAATCCTTGTCTAGAACCTCATGGTGTGAGACATCCTGTACATTTTCAATGAATGAATGAACCTCAACTTGATCATGTCGCTCTCGGGACTCAACTACTGTAACTAGAGCCTCTAAAGCAGTAGCACATGCATCAAATAAGGCAAGTCAGGCCTGAACGTCCTAAACCTACTGAGTGAGGCACTCCACCTCTGAGGGATCACCATCCATGCCACCCATAGCAACATCCATGTCCCCCTCCTCCACCCTGTCTCCTAGTCCCTCATCTCCTCTCTGCCTAAGAACCCAAGAATCATTAGCACTCTCTAAGCTCTCCCATGTTCTGCTATCAGTGCTGCCACTATCCCTAGAAGAACCTGTCTCCGCACTCTACTCATCTAGAGCCTCCATGTCTATATCAGCAATCTACACATCAACGTCCTCAATAACAACCCTCTCCTCCTCTCTAGGAGCCAAAACTGCAGCTGTCCGCCTACTCACTCTCTGAACTAACTTGGGTGCCTCCTCTTGAATAGCCTCCTCGTCCTCCAAAATAGTGCTCAAACCAACATGAGGGGCACTAGTCCTAGCCCCACCACCAGCACCCCTGGGACTAGGATCATCACCTCCATCATCTCCCCTACCTCATCCTCCATCTCTCCCACCATCCCTCCCTCCCCTACCTCGTCTACCATCTCACCCCCATCCCTACCTCCCCTGCCACCACCTCTCCCTCCATCACGGCCTCCCCTACCATGTCGTACCTATTGGGCCCTCCTCATGATAGTCCTAGCAACAGGACGCAAGACATCTCTAAGTGCAACCGACCGATGCTGCAACCAATGGGCATCATACTGGGGTTTAGTGCCTGCAAAAGATAAATTCAAATATTAGTACAGGAATAGATAAAAACATAAGTACCAAAATAGATATGAGCAAGTATTAGAGAGCAGAAAGGAAGTACATAAGAAACAAAAACAAGACAAACTTGGGTCTACAGTGGCAAAGCGCCAGGTCCATGCCACAGGAAGTAAACCTAAAAACTCAGTGTGAGAAGCATCAAGTGATACTACACCACCCCAAACCGTAGTATCCCTCGACCTCTGAGAAAAGTATGCATAAGAATCAAATATATCCTGCTGCTCTCCAAACTGGTGCAACACCGTATCAGTTTTGTGAAAGTCTATCATATGAATATGATCAATCACGTGAACAATCAAATATCTCTGCTGATGACAGAATGGGAGATGGATGTCCTCTCCATCCCAGATGGGACAATCTCTATACAGCCTCCAAATAAAGTATGGAATCATATCTAACTGCTATCGCCAATATGTCAAGTGACCCATATGCGTCTGAACAATGGCTCCATCATACATGAAGATATATGACCTATCTATTGGAAGAGCATGGGCACCAACAGGGTGACATACGACAATATGCTCCCATGCCCAGATCTGCAAGAGGGTAGCACCGCAGCCAAGCGACTTACCATCAAGGTAAGCCACATACAACATGTGAAAATGCATATGGGCCAACATGCATGGACCCCAAGCAAAGATGGTATGGTGCTGGACCATACTCTGCAATACACTACCGAAGCTGACAGAAAAACTACACTGTCGGTGATCGGGGCATAGAATCCCACATATGAAATTTCCCAGCAAAGTGGATAGCCTATCAAGGCCTAACCTGAATCTAGACCAAGGAATATTGTAATCACCAGCAAGACCAAGTTGATCCTGGGGCAATCTAGAAAGCTTAGTCAAGGACAAAACACTAGTGTGGGTGGAGTACTCCACAAGCTCGCCCTGGATAGGGAGTTGGAGGATGCGATACACATCCTCCAGAGTCACTATACACTAACCAGTGGGTAACTAGAAAGTGCCAATCTCTGAATGCCACCGCTCTACAAGAGCAGAGATCAGAATCCTATTGGTCATGATCTCGGGCATATAACAAAGCCAGTACAAACCAAGATCACGAAGCACTGACCTCTCATCCTCAGTCAGCTAAAATCTATACACGAGGCCCACCGGCCTAGACTCTCGACAACGCAAGATCCACCCAGTGAACTGCACAAAGATTTAAACCAGAAAATTATTAGTTTCAGTCATTGAGGAAAGTAACAGAAGAAAGAAAAAGCACATAACAGACAAGGACATCAGGCAAACAGTGCTAAAAAATCAATTGCGGTAATAAAGCAATGCAAATGTGGTACTTTTAAGCGATTGCAAAACATAAACAGCAAGTGTGGCATACAAATTGCAATTGCAGAATTTTACATACACAAGTGTGGTACACTTATCAATTATGGTATTTAATTGGCAATTGTGGTATTTAAATTGCAATTGCAACAAAACCGCAGTCGATTGTCGCACACTTTGCAATTTTCCTAAAAATTAAGATTTTTAAAAGCAATAAATGAAAGCATTAATGACACAAAAAGCGAGAAAACTCACCGTATGTCCAGAGCCAGCTGGTCTGTGGTAGGTCTAGACTCGGTTAGAGATGTGGGTGACACCAGGAAGGCCAACCATCACTTGAAAATAAAAAAAAGAAGGAATAAATCAGAAAGCAAACTCACCTAGATATCAGAGCTCCTAGATCGCAATGTGACAAATGAATGGCTCTCTTCGCTACTTATAGGGGTTCCAAAAAACCCTAATTTTACTAGGGGCTCTGAAATTTCTTCCCGGTCCCTGAAAACTTTGACAGTCAATAACAGGGGCATATTAAACCATTTTTCAAATCTATTAGCTACCCAGTTCCACAAATTACAGTTTCAACAAATCAACGCTCGTCTCGCAACTTTTCGCTCAAATTTGTTGAGGGGGCATAAATACACCTACTACTGCCAGGGCAAGCAAGGGAAAAATCAAAGAATCTTTGACACACTGCGACAAGTCACATCGCATCAAAGAGGGGCAAATGTAGACACCCTAAAATGGATAGGCTTGTGACTTTACATTAAAAACACTAATTTTCATCTATTAATTAA
>MU217878.1:96496-115556 GCA_018584345.1 Thuja plicata | reverse complement strand
AACCCGATAGACTATTACTCTAACACCCCCCCTTAAGATAAGCTTAGGGAGAAGCAAAACCTAGGAAACTACTACAGAAAGTAGGAAAGATGGGTCCCGGCAACAAGGCCTGATCAGGTACCCAAAAACATGAAAATAAACTAGCTGAAGGAAACTAAGCCTCCAATCTAGGGAAAGGAGTCCCAGAGAAAGGAACAAGAAAGAGCTAGAAGCATCTCCGAAGCATGTAGCTGTAAACTCTGTCAGGAGAAACTGCTAGAACCCCCACTGAAGTGCATGACCAGGTAGAGAAAACAATGTCTGAAGAGTTGATCAATCAAATACGAAATTAATAGAACCAACAAGTGAACCCCCCCATAATGCTGAACCGGGAGAGGTGACAGGAACACTGAAATACAATGCCAAAAAAATCTGCAGAAAGAAGAACCAGGAACACCAATAGTGTAACAGAAGTACAAATACAGGATAAAGGGCGGTGTCACCGACACACAGCATGGGCTAATGTCATGGAAGGTACGCTCACTTGACAAAGGTAGATGAGCCTAAATGGCATAACATCATAACCCCCCATGGAACTTTATAACTGAGTGCAAGTACAAAAAACACATAAGGTGTACAAGATCCTAGATATACATAAGTAGGAACTTTATCTCAGTGCATTTATAGAACAAAGATGCAATAGAATAGATACAACAAGCTCAGAAGTCAGAAAGAAGAGTGAGCCAGAAAATTAGAAGAGGAGATCCCAAGACCTGTAGAACCCAAGTAATCTGCCAGAGTGCAAAAACTGCCAAACTCAGAGGAGAGATAACCTAGAGTAGAATCTAGAACAAATACCCTTGCAACTAAATATTTCACTAAACCAGCTTTCCGATGATAGCTGGTTTGCCAAAAAAGGAGTTTGGATGAGCCAGATATGGCTCTCGGAAGGCAAAAACAAATATCAGACTTCAACAAAAAAAACACTATCAAAATGGAAGAAACCAAAACCCCAACTACCATCATCAGAAAGTTCTTAGAAAGAGCTTTCCAATGGTATATGAAAGTTAGAAAAAGACCCCCGGATGCTCAAGATAGAGCGAAAATAGTCTAGGAGGGTCAGAAAGCCTCAAAAATTAGGGTTTAAGCCCTTGGGGCTAAAAAAAAATAGGCCCCTGGGAGCATGGCCCGCACAAGGGCTGGGGCCAATCCCCTAGTCATCCATATGACTGCCCACCTAAGCAAAGGGGCCGCGGGGGCTAAACAGTCCCCCGGGCGGCGCGGGGGTGGCGGAGCCGGGGTGGAGCGGCGTGGGCACTGAGCACAGGGGTGGAGAGAGCCAGCAGAGTGGCGCGGCCGGGCAGTGGGAGCCACAGAGCGCGGCGGTGGCCGGGCAGCGGGGGCTAGAGGCCGGCGGAGCGGTGGCGAGGGCAGTGAAGGGCGGCGCGTGCCGTAGGGTTAGCGGGAGCCAGGCGGCGAGGGCCGGGCCCCGGTGGAGCGGTGGCGGCTTTGAAAAAACACTACGCGCGCTCAAAAAACCATAAAAAATGGTTTTTTTTTAATTTTTCTTGGTTTTTGTGCCCGTACGACACTGGAAACGAAATTTTTTTTGCCTCAGAGTCCAGTAGTCCAAAATGGACAAATTTTATGTCATTTCTAGGGTTTTGGGGTGCTCTGAGCTCAATGGCAATGTCCGTTTGAGCCCAAAGTGACCATAACCAAAGCCTGCCCCTGAAACACCATAAAAATTACTAAAAAAACTCTTAAACCCTCTATTTCTGGTATGTTTTAACGAAACACAAACAACGAGCAGCAAGCAAGCTCTGATACCATGTCAAATTAGGCTGAAAGCTAATCTCCCAAGAACACCTGCATGCAAACCTGTCACATGGAAGAAGCAAGATACAGACAGAAGAAGAGAAATAGCTATGGAGGCCAAAAGGCCAGAGGAGACATCGTATGCAACAGAAAACAATATATTAACAATATGTTTCTATGAATTACAATGTGATGTGAAAAACTCTATCAAAACAAACTAAGAGGTGAATCCTTATAAAAGGAATCACAAAACCCTAAAAGGGAAAACCTAAGGTTAGCTAAAGAAAACTAGAGTGAATAGGTGAGTTAGTAATTAGATCATAATGATTTAATTAATAACCTGATAGACTATTACTCTAACAACACTGACATTTAGAACTAACAACATATTAACCTTGGAGAGCACATTGCTTTTTGCTCAGATAATTGAGATAGTGGGAAAGGCCATATCATTTTTTACATTCTAGTTAGATGAGATTGAGAAGGGACATACCACTTGGAAGGAGATCAACAAAATAAAATATGAAGTCCTTGGCTTTATTTGGCAAAGTGATGAGGTGTACACTTCCTGGAAGGATAGATACACAATAGTTGATCTGGGTGATGGCAAGGATATGCAAGTGGATGATGAAGCCCAACATGACAATTGATGTAGTTTAGAGTGGAGATCCTACATCACCAGCCTCCAAGAGGAAGGACTCCAGATGTCTATCCCCTAGCAAGTTCAAGGAAAATACAATCACCATGTGGCCATAGGACAATGAATTAGTGAAAGTATCTTGTAAAAAAAGTGGTTTTTTTTGTCCACTTGATATTTTTTCCTATTGTACTCAGAGTTTTTTCTTTTAGCCTAGTCATCCGAAGCTTGTTTCATCCTTGATCTTTTAGGATTCCAAGATGACTAGTGCTAGATTTAAGTAGAAAATTGTAACATATTGTAAAGGATGGTAAAATAAAAACTGCGAGGTAGACTTTTTAATGGTGTCTAAGTTTTAAGATTTCAGTCATTATGTATGTATTGAGATCAAGATTATTAATAAAATACAATAGAATTTCTAGTCTCAGATCATTGATGTCTTTTTGTATTTACTTTCAGCTCTTTTATGTTTAAGTTGTAAGGAATTTTAAATATACTAGTTATCAGGTAGCTGTGTTATTATTTGTGAGTAGCTTTCAAGGAGGGTTTAAATCTTTCAAATAGTTACATAGGGTTAGGTTTTATGCAAGAATTTGATACAGGGGTTTGAGAGTGAGAGGATAGTTTGTAAGGCATTCTATATTAATTTTTATTTGTGTTTCAATTAATTATCTTTGGTGAACTTATGTTTCATTCTGACTCTATGGCCCAGGATTAGGCACTGGTCAAGTTCTGATAAGTAGTTGTTATCATCAAATCAATCAAATATTAATCAATCTTTACTTTCTATTATCTGAAGAACACATGTTTAGATTATTTTTTTGACTACAATTCATCATAGTGATTCCTTGAAGAGAGAGTCAATAGGTTATCCTTCCTATGCCAAGTGGCCTTAAAAGAAGGATCATGAATCCTTGATCCACTGTCAGATTTTTTGAAAGCTAGCAATATATTGAAGGTGCACCCGCCTGGGTCTATGGAGCCCAAAGTGAAGAAGGAATCTTTTCCTTGTTAATTAGTTTTTTCCCTGTATGAATCTAAATTGGGAAACAAAGAGTCAAGCATTTACTGTTATATATTGATTCTACAAGAAAAAGACCTAACACATAGCCACATACAAATTGTTTCCTAAAGTTTGGATACATTTCTTAATCTACATTACTATTGGTTTATCCTATGATGAAGTAATATGACCTATTCCATGAAAATTATTCTGTAAGGAAAAGAAAATACATACCAAGAGTGATCCATATTTGAATGATTGATTCTTATCTTTCTTGATCTTCTCCATGTTCACTAAGAATTGACTCCTCAACATCTCACCAAGGTCATTATTTGCATCTTCCTTCACCATTTTGTATGTAGCATGATTAGCTCCACCAGGTATGCTATCAAATGACTAGACTGGTATACTCTGCATCCTATCACCATTGAAGAGAATCTCACTTCCTTTTCGGTTATATTCTTGATAGTCATGGCTCAGTGATCCTATTTGTATTTTGTCAAATGAGTAACCAAATTTATAGAAATAGTTTGTAGAGTTGGTGCCTCACCAGTCACAAAAAATCTAGTAACTCTCTTGACTAAATCCTTTGTAATCTTTTGTGGCTTGTCTATCCAAATGAATTGATCATGGAATCTTCTCAATCCATATCTTATCCATTCTAGATGAAAATCATCGTGTATCTCAGCCGCATAAGTGAAACCTTTTTTCATCATATACATATGTTCATCCTTTAATATGTGGTCATCACATAGTTTAAGAAACACATTGTAGATATCGTCAAGTCCAAGCTCTTCCACCTTGCAGTGGATGAAAGAAAAAATGTCTTCATTCAACAATACACCATAGAGTATTGAAGATAGCGCACCCATTGGATCATTCTCATTTTCTTTTATTGGTTATAACTTGAATATGGGTCTCTTCTAATCAATGATGTTGACCAAAACTGGAGTATCCATAATGAAAACAATTAAAAAAAACAAAAAAAATTCCTTTAAACTTCTTTGCAACACAAGTGATAACCTCGACTTCACCGATTAGAGTTCTTCAGCAACCAACTAAATTTCTTGCTCAAAATCTCAATCCACAAATACAAATAACTCTTGCAATGGAAAGTAATCAAATTCTCTTTAGTAACCCTCAAGAGCATGTAAAGTGATAAATGAGTTTACTTTCTCATTTTCATAAAGTTTGAATATAGTCATTTGAACATAATGGTCATTGAAACGACATAGGAGCTTGGAACGCGGGATCTGCCAAATTCAAGTTTGAATTTGGGTGGGACTGGTTTGAAGGAGGCATGACCTTCTAAGAATAGTAATTAGGACAATGGGAAGGACAATGAGAACCAAGGGAAGGATCTCGATGCTGGTCTGGCGCCTGGGGACTTGGGTGGGGGACCCATGACTGACAAAACATAGAAGTCTTCTAGAAAATGGGCGTCCCTTTTTGGAGTCAAACCCTTAGGTAAATCTTGTTTACCACCAGTTAAGAACATTTCAAGACCTTCTCAAGGCCATAGCTTTGCAATAGACATCCCAGACCAGATTATTGATTATTCTATAGCTAGAATGAATAACTCCCTAGTTGGAAGATTTTTAGGGGTTAGACCAAATATTGAAGTGGTAAGGGCCTTTGTATCCCGAAGATGGGGTATGAAAGGGAAAGTTGATGTGGTAGCCATGGAAAAGGGATGTATGTATTTTTTTCTCTTGTGAGGAAGATAGAATGAATGTCCTATACAACGAGCCCTGGATGATTGGGAAAAACACTCTTATCCTCCATAAATGGTGCCCCAATTTAGTCTTCGAGGAGGACGATGTCAGTCAGGTTCCTATATGGATCAAGCTCCATGGTTTGCCTCTTGAATACCGGTTGGAGGATATATTTGTAGGAATAGCTAACTCATTTGGAGAACTTCTCTCTATAGATAATGTTACTGCTGCCAGGAGAAGACTCACCTATGCAAGGATATGTGTTGGCATTACTCAGGATACAGATATGCCAGAGAAAATAAATCTAAAATATAAATTGGGATTGTGGGAGAAAGCTATTGAATATGAAACAATCCCTTTTGCATGTTTTCACTGCATGAAAGTTGGACATTGGGCAAAGAAGTGCCCGAAAAAAGTCATCCTGAAAAATAACAAGAAATGGGTTCCTGTAGGGAGGACTATCAAAGCTAGAAGAGAGATGGCTAAAGAAGGCAAAAAAAAAGAGCAAAAGGGACAAGATAGTAAATATAACACTATTAATAGTGCTGTAATGGGAAATACTATGATATCCAAATCTATTGCAGTTATTCTTACAAATAATGAGGATCCTGAGAAAGATGGAAATGAGGGATAGAATCAGGATACAGAAGAAGCCCAAGTGGAAGAAGGGGAGATTACAGAATCAATAATAGTGGATATAGAAGTGGAAGAAATGGAAGATCCTAATGGGGAAAAAAGGATAAAAAACAGGAAGGAAGCCCAGAGTTCGACACTCAAGAAGTGATTGAAAATTATAAAGAGTAGCAAAAACAACAGGATATGCTGGTGAGGCAAGAAACTCTTAATCAATCAGAAATGAATCCTGAGGGGGAAAGAAATCATGAAACTAAAATACCTAACTGGGGGGACCATAATAAGATAAGCCAAATCCTTGTGGGGGAACAAAGTGAAATGGAAGATGAGAAAGAAACTCAAGGAGAGAAAAAAAAGGAAAGAAGGACAAAGAGCTACCAAGCATAAACGTAGCAACAAGAAGTAGTAGGAATGGAGATGTGGGAGCTATTATATCTTCTCCAGGGAGGTCATCAAACCAGAAGGCGAGAAATAAAGAGGCCAAAAAGAAAATTGTGGATGGAAGCCAACGGATTCTAGAGGTAGGATCATTTATTAAATCATGAAGATTATATCTTAGAATTTTAGGGGGCTGAATAATCCCCATAAGTAGGACATTGTTAGGAATATGATTAGGGATAATAGACCAAATATTTTTTTGATTCAAGAAAAAAAAATGCTCAAGGATAAAGATGAAAAGCTTAGATTTTTTAAGAATGAGATAACTTGTGGGGGTGACTCTAATGGTGCTTCTGGGTGCATTGCTACTATATGGAATGAAGACATTATAAAAGAGGATATTATATATCAAGGAGATAATGTGGCTTGTATCAGGTTTAGGCATTTGAAGGATAATACCTCCTGGGTTTTGACTAATATTTATGCCCGTAATACTAAAAAAGGTAGAGAAGTCTTTTGGCAACAACTATCTTCTTTAAGAAATTCCTTTAATAATGAAGAATGGATTGTAATGGGAGACTTCAATACCCCATTAAGAGAAAAGGAAAAAACTAGAGGAAGCCAATCTAATCTGGATAGCAAGATGGACCTCATGAATTTTGTTAACTGTCATTTTCTCCATGATATCAAGTTATAGGGAATTGAATATAACTAGACTACTATAAGAAATGGTAAGGACCCCATTCAAGTAAGGCTAGATAGGGCTCACATTACTAATGATTGGTTTACTAATTACTACTTCTCTTTATCCGCTCATATTAGGGTGGGATCAGATCATAATCCCATAACCTTTCTGGCTGACCCAATTGATAAGAAAAGAAACTTTCCATTCAGATTTGAGAAAATGTGGACTTTGCACCCACAACTTGAACAAAGGATAGATGAATGGTGTAAAATAAATATTAAGGGGACTACCATGTTCATCCTAGCTAAAAAACTTAAAAATGTGAAGGATAATATCAAAGCTTGGAACAAAGAGAATTTTGGCAATATATTTACTACTAAGGCTACTGTCAGTTTAGAGTTTAAGGAAATCTAGGACAACATCCAAAAGAATGGTTATGCTTATATTTCAAGAGACCAAGAGAATGGGAAGCTGGTCGAGAAGCATGAAATTATTGCAAAAGAAGAAACTTTTCAGAGACAAAGATCGAGAAAGATTTTCTTGAAGGAGGGAGATAGAAATACTAAGTATTTATTTATGACCACGCTAAAACACAGAATGGCTAATAGGATTTTTAAGCTCAACATTAGTGGAACTATTTCTAATAATGAGGAGACAATCAGATTGGAGGCAAAAAACTTCTTTCAAAATTTGTTGCAAAAGGATAGTGAGCTTGACAAGGATGAACAAAGGGAGTTTCTGAAGTGCATTTCAAATATTCTTAATGGAAATTAGAATGCTAGGTTCAATGCTATCCCTTCTAACTCTGAGATTAAAAAGGATGTCTTTTCTTTTGAGGGAGAAAAATCCCCTAGGCCAGATGGTTTTCCTATGTTCTTCTTCCAATATTTTTGGCATATTATTGAAAAGGATGTGGTCAATGCGGTTAAAGAGAGTTTTGGAACCAGAAAAATTCTGAAGGAGTTGAATGGAACCTTCATAGCCCTTATCCCTAAGAAATAGGGTACCGATAAGATGGATCAATTTAGACCTATTAGTTTTTGCAACTTTGTTTACAAAATTATTTCTAAGGTGCTAACTACTAGGATTTTGGCGATTCTCCCTTCTTTGATTTCTTGACAACAAAATGGTTTTGTGCTTGGGAGACAAATCATGGACTCTATCATTATGATCCATGAAAATTTTCATTCTCTTGTGATGTCTAGGAAGGAGGGCCTTCTTCTGAAACTTGATATGTCTAAAGATTATGATAGAGTGGACTGAGAGTTTCTGGTGCAAGTCCTGAAGGCTTTTGGATTTAATAAAAAAAGTACTGATCTCATTTTCCAGCTTATTTCTTCATCTACTTTTTTGGTTTTGGTTAATGGGTCTCCTAACACATTCTTTAAATCTTCAAGGGGATTAAGATAGGGGGATCCCCTGTCCCTTGTTCTATTCATCCTCATGGCTAAATGCTTGGGAAGGTATATGGAAAACCAGGTGAGTAAAGGAGACATTAAAGGGCTATACCCATCTTTGGAGAACCAAGTTTGCTCTCATCAGCAGTTTGTTGATGATTCGGTAATTATGGGAGAAGCCTCGGTTAAAAATGATAGCAATATTAAGAAATCTTTGACTAATTATGGGAAAGCTTCTGGCCAGATTATAAATTGGGGAAAGAGCTTGGTGTATCTCTTCAATGTCCCTAACAAAATAAATATGAGAATCATAAGGATTTTAGGATGTGACATGGGGACTATGCCTGGTAATTATCTTGGTCTCCCTCTCTGTTTGGACTCTCCTGGTACTTTTTGGAGCTCCTTAGTGGATAAATTTCACAGTAAACTTGTGGGATGGAAAGGGATGCTACTAAGTCAAGTGGGTAAAATCTAGATTCTCAGAGAAACCCTCCAAGGTCTCCCTCTTTATGCTTTGAGAATTTTTAATATCCCCAAAAATTTTGTTGAAGCTATTGAAAAAATTCAAAAATAGTTTTTGTGGACTCCGATGGAAAAAAAAATGATAGCACTTATAGCTTGGGATAAAGTTTGCTGCCTGATCAAGCAAGGTGGCTTAGGGATAAGAAGAATTAAGAACTTGAATGAGAATCTCCTTACTAAATTAATATGGAGATATTATAACTCAAAAGGAGAATGGACTCTTATATGGGATAACAAGTATAATAAGGATAGGCCTAATCTTGATGTCTTTCTGAATGAGGATAGGGAGAGGATTGGATCCTTCATATGGAAAAATGTTATGAAAAATAAATCCAGGATCAAAAAAAGAATTAAGTGGAAAGTGGGTAATGGTAGTAAGGTTATTTTTTGGGAAGATGAGTGGCTTCTTCATTCCCCCCTCAAGGAATGTCCTGAATGGTGTATCTTTGAGAATCAGTGTAAAATTATTTTTGGAAGAAAAGTTCAAGACTATTGGGAAAGGGATTACTGGAAAGATTTATATATCATTGATATGAGACTGGGACATCTTAACAAAATTCTCAACTCAATCAATTTGATTGTTTGGAAACATAGTACTAATGGTAACTTAACTATCTCTTCTCTGTACCATTTGGGTTTTGAAGACCTTATTGAGACTTTTTGGGTGAAAGTATGGGATAAAAACCTCATTCCTAAAATTAATGTTTTTTTTGGATAATGATGTAAAATAAAATTATGACTACTGACAATCTCAGAAAAAGAGGTATGACTATTGTTAACATGTGCTACCTTTGTAAGTAATAGGAGGAAAGTGCAGGAAAAATCTTCATCCACTGCCCCTTTGTCAGAAAGATTTGGGATCTCTTTTTCTAGATCCTTAATATTGAGTGGGTTTTTCCTGATAATCTGGAGAGTCTTTTTAAATCTTGGATCTATCCTACAAAGCATGACACTGTTGTTAAGATTTGGAATTTTGTCCTCCCCCATGTTTGCTAGGGGGTCTGGAGAGAAAGAAATGATAGAGTGTTTAGAGATAAGATGAATAGTGAGAAGGAGGTTTTCTTTAATATTAAGAGAGCCATAAAAGAGAATCTTATGTTACAGGATAAAGTGTTGGAACTTATATAGAAGAATGATATTACCCTGTTCAAAAATTAGAAAATCAATGGCAACTCCAAAAAAAAGGATAACAAAGAAAAAAGAGAGGATGCTAGATGGGATTGTCCCCCGAAGGGATGGCAGAAAATCAATTTTGATGGTGCCTCTAAGGGAAATCCAGGGGTGGCAAGATGTGGCATTGTCATCGGAGATGAAAATGGTATCTATATAGGTATAAAATCTATCCCCATTGCTAATCAAATGAATCATCATATAGAAGCCTATGCGGCTCTTCAGGGTCTTATTTGAGCTAAAGAAAAAGGTAGTACTAAAGTTTGGTTAGAAGGAGATTCTCTCAACATAGTCAAATGTTTAAATAATGACACTCCTAGTTCATGGACTATTTATAATATTATTCAAAAAGCCAAAGATATTATGTGCTCTTTTGAAAAATGTATTATTACACATAATTACCGTGAGGCGAACGATGTTGCTGACTAGGCAGTGAATACTGCCTGTAAGAGTGATGAGGTGGCACACTGGAATGATGGAAATGACGTGCCAATTCAAGTGAAATTATTGCTTGAGATGGATCGATTGAGGAGCCATCAGAAAATTATTATAAATGGTAAGTTGTTTTAAAATCATTAGTATGGAGGTGATGTGTCATTATTGCCTTTGAAGGTGTAAATACCCTATCATGATTGTGAGCTGGATTTGGCATGCTTTCTAGATCTTTTTGGCTTTGCGTAATATTCATTTTGGCATTATCAATAGCCATTACAGAAATATTTGTTACAACTAGAGTAAGAAAATGGGTAGAAATAAGAAAAGGGTTGAGCCTGTTAACTGCAACAACTAGAAGAAAAAGCACAAAGTATGGAATATCATGAAAGAGGCTGGGTTGGCTATTTTTCTGGAATGACTTCATGGAAGGAATCCTTCTATCACTAGGATATTCATGAAATCATGGAAAGAGGGCAAGATCTTGGTTGGCGACCAATATATGGAGGTAATAGAGGAGATCATTGCTAAAGCTATGAGAATGGGTATGGATGGAATTAAGTTTTATAGAGATAGACTGATCTCAGATAAAACTTGAGAGACTTTCCCAGAAGAAGAGAAGGAAAAGAATAGACTGGTCAAGATTGATGCTTCCTACCATAATCTAAATCACATTTCCAGACCTTGGAGGTATGTCCTTTATGTGATCATCATCTATGTCACTCTTGATGGTAGGTTTACTAGGGCATATGGGCACCATTTCATGTTATTAAACCATTTTAGGCACACGGTTAAAGTCAGTTTACCTTACTATCTTCTTAGTTCATTAGATGCTACCATTTCTAGTTTACAGAAAGACCCGAAGGGGGATCATGAATCCCACCAAGAGCTTATGCTTCTCATATACCAGGTGCTGAAATCTAAGAAAGTGGAAAGGACTTTTGGGATGAAGATGATAGTATGTATGGGGAAGAAACATAAAGAAAAGAGGATTCCAAAGGGTTTAAAATCCCTAAATCTAATAGAAAGGGTGTTTCAAAAAACTAGAAGAAACCCTACTCTGAAGGGTCAGAAATGGAGAAGGATAGTGATGAGGAGATTGGGGAGGGAAGCAGAAAGAAAAAGGGTAAAAAGATAACAAAGATTCAGATTCAGATTGAGGATTCCAAAATAGAGACTGATATTAAGGAGGAGAAAAAGGAGGATAAAAAAAGGAAATACAGGGAGGGTAAGGAAAAAGTTAAAATTACCCGTAAGAGTAGCCACTCCAGTAAGAGGAGAATTAATGTTACCTCAGACGAGGAAGATTTAAAGGATAATACATAGGAAAACAAGGAGGATAAGGAAAAAGGGGAAAATAGGGAGGAGAGAAAAGATGAGGTCATTGAAGAAACTAGTATCAAGGAGAATACAAAAGAGAATAAGCAAGAAGAAGGAAAATGAAAGATGATAATTATACTAGAACTGATGAAGACTCTGGGCAAAAGGATTGTGATTTCCATGACAATGTGGACACAGGGGAGCATCAATTCTCTATGGACAACAAAGATTGCATTTCAGGTTTCACTGGTCTGGTAAGAAATTTGATTGATAATTAGAATAATCTGAAAAAACAAGTTGATATTATAAATTCCAAGATAAATACTCTTAATAGTATGGGAATTGGGGAAAAACTGGTGGCTGTTTGTTTGAATGAAATGAAAGAAGTGGTAGGAAATTCTGAAGCCTGGGCTAAATTTGTTAATTAAGTGGGGATAATGGAAAGAAAAATAAAAGACATCCAAGATAGGGTTGAGAAAGATAGTTATGCTGAGTAGATCACGAATCTAATTACTAAGGTGGAGAGGTTGGAGGTTACAGTTAAAAAAATCAGGGAACAATGTCTTATTAGTCTTAAAGCTTACTGTCGCCATGTGCAGATTTTGATGGACAAAATAGACAGTGATAACAAGGAGAAGGATAGAAGAGAGATCAAAGAGGCTATCGGACCAGGATCACGCACCAGAGCTATAACTAAGAAGAACAATCCTAAGGAGGACAAAGACACTGCGGAGCTCAAGAGTTCAGTCAGCAACATGCAAATTATGATCATTGAACCGGAGGAGCTTGTACATGGAATGTAGCTATCTTGTTTTCTATCCCTTTGGGGTTTTTTGTTTTCCCTATATTTTTTGCTGTATCTGTAGGACCTATTTTGGCTCAGTTGCTTGTTTTTTTGTTTCCTTTCCTTTTTGGGTGCTCAGGCACAAATATATTTTCTCTTTGTTGAACATTTGTTTTAACTCTTTAGGTTTTAGGTCCTTGTAAAACCTGCTGAACTTTATTACTTTGTAAAGGTTTCAGGTCTTGTAAAACCTATTTTTACTTAATCAGAACATAACGGTCAAAAGATGCTTTCCACTGAGCACAACGGTTAAAACATAACAATTGATATATGCATGCACAAAATAATTTATCTTCACTAACCATTATAAAAACTCAAATAGACATCTCAAAATGCATATGAATCTTACCGCTCATGAATTTAGGAGATCGGTAAATGATTTAACTATAAGTGCTCCCCCTAAGAAAAATAATGTTCTTAGTTCACCTATGGATTCTCCATAGTGTAACGCCCTGCCAAGGAACCCAAGAGAGATTAACCTAAACATGTCACTATGTGTGCTGAATAATTTTTTTTTAAGGTTAACATAAAGAAACATATAATCATGTGGAAGCGATTACCATTTATACACATGTCTTACACTCACATAGATTACACGACTCAAGGGTTCCATGATGTTTAATTACTTAAAGAAAAACACAACTAACAACATAACAAAAGATTCCATCTGATTAAACATATCAAATACAACTTACATAACCATAATTAAAAACCTCATGGATAACCATGAAACTACTATAAACTCACATCCACTGCACATGTCATAGGGTATGTAGTAATCACACTAAACTACTTAATATTACAATTTCCAGATTAGGTATCACATGCAATACACTAATACAAGATATACAATAATCAAATTACATAATAAATGATGAAGGAACATAAAGAGCCCATCTGCAAAGAAACCATCAAGCACCTGGTACAAGGACGTCGAATCTCAATGGATAAAGAATCACTACCACCCGTCTGTGTGGAACCACAAAGGTCCACCCCACCGTGCTGAGGAGATAACAACAGATCCCAATTAGATATCCAAAACCAACAAGGCATAACCTCTAAGCAAGGGATCCTGATAGCTCTCTAATTCGGTATACTAATCATCATAAAAGGTAAGACTCACTAATCCAGAGGCAACTGACAACATAGGAAATCTAGCATGTGTATAGGAAGGTGTTATCATGTAGTTCTACCCTTAAGTTCAGCCCAGATAATCACAACGGATTTTGGCACCCAAGTGACCATACACGAAGCTAATGTCCTCTCATACTGACAAGGCCCACTAACTATGTCAGATACCTCGCAGGGAAACTAACATCTTCTCCAAACCATCTTATCCTATACTAGCACTCAAGCATGGGTGAGGACACATCTTATTAATTCATTTTAATATCCCAAATATGTCTTTAGTGATCACTTATTAAGAAACTCTACAATAAGAAACCCCAGTAGTCTCTTACGGACACAGAACTTATTGCAAGCCACCTCCTACTACACATCTAGGTAACCTACCCTAGGCTCAGAAATCTCAATAGATCTAGCATAGGTCACAACCCTAGTGTAACCCAAATCAGTATCCCATACAACAGGAACGGTCACACATAGGTACACATACAGGTACATAATCGAAAGGATCATCATGGTCAGTTTAGGGTAATATCTGACAACACACACACCATGAAGTAACAGAAACATAATTACACCCCCTAGCCTCTGTATACATCCTAGGTCATCTAATGCCCCCACTAACAACATATATAAGCACAAGAGATCCATAAGATGCATAGAAATGAAAACTTCTTAAAAGACTGAAAAATAAACTATATACATGTAAACATTTACAGATACCGCATACAAAAATCCTCATCTAATCCATAACTTGATCTGAGATAATTAACGCTAATTGCATTTACAACTATTTACATCTACCTCTCATAACTAAACAATCTAATCAAGAAACCCATTTAATCAAATCAAATTCATTCCAATACGAGAATCCCAAATTATCCCGTAATTATGAATCATCATGATTAACTAAATTTAATCAACTATATTTAACTGAAATATTTAATAAAAACATATTAATTAAATTAATTACATTTAATAGTCAATGTATTAATTCATAATTAATAATTCTACAAATATTAATTCAAATTAATAATTAACTTATTATTTATAAAATCTCAAATAGACATCTCAAAATGCATATGAATCTTACTGCTCATGAATTTAGGAGATCGGTAAATGATTTAACTATAAGTTCTCCCCCTAAGCAAAATAATGTGCTTAGTTCACCTATGGATTCTCCATAATTCCTGAACTTGTGGATTTCTTTGTTAATTCTGACGAATTCAATTCACCTTTCCTCACTCATGTCTTCTTCATATCATTTCTAACTTCATCTGCATTAAAAGTTTCCTTTCATTTAGGTTTTTCATCACTGTTCATTGACCTCTAGTATACTTTCATGTTTTACATGACCTAGCAAGATGACCAAACTTTTTAAAAACATAGAAGACCATACCTGTTTGATTCTAGGGTCCAACATTGCTGCTGAAAGATCTTAATATGAGATTCACAACCACATGTCCATAATTATTGCAATTAGAACAAGTAACATCTGACCGGTTACCTTGATTGATAGGTCTCTGAGTGTTGTAATCATATGACCACTAGTTGTTGATTCTCTCCCTAAAATCATTGGCTCTACATCCAATTTTTTTGTAATAATAACAAAATCCATGAAATGAATTTGATCTAGCATTGTAGTTATCAGTTCTACCATAGGAATTTCTTGATCTAGTAGCAGAACCTCTAGGTATAACATTTGGACCAATAGGTTTAAACAAACATACATTAGTAGTATAACCTTCCTTATGAAAATTAAAACATGTTGGTTTGTGCCTTCTCTTACCAGTTTTATTATTCATCTTAGGTGTTGATTTTATTCCTACATTGATGTCCTTAGTGACAAAATATTCACCAACTTCAAAGTTTGAAAAACCTAAACTTTTCTTCTCTCCATTCATCATCTGTCTTCGAAGTTGTTCATCAAGTTTAGCAGAAATCTTCCTGAATTTATCTAGTAGATCATTTGTATCCTTCAATTCATCTTTTACCTTTTCATTTTCTTTCCTTATTCCTTTATTCTCTCTTTCCATATCATCTTTTTCTTCATTTGAGTCATGTAAATATTCTTATAATATAGAAACATCTTTGTTCTGATATGAATAATTGCTCCAACTTCTCTGTTAGGGTTTCATCTTTAGCCATTATGGAATTTTTGCAATTTTATTTGCATCCTTGGAAAATCTTATTTTTTCAAGTTCTTCAACCATCCGGATAGACTGACTTTCAAGGTCTTTTTCAGATTTTTCACTTCTCTTTTGAGTCCACTATTTTTATCCATCATAACTACAAGTTCTTCTTCAGATTCTTCTCACAAAATCCCTTCAGAGAGTTGTTCAATGTAGTCTTGATATTCACTCAATATCTCAATGAGCTCTCTTATCTTAGCAAGGAAATGCCTCATCTTTTCCTTCAGTTCATTAATAACTTTACTTGCATCCTCAATTTTATTTTCATACTTATATCTATCCATGTTCAATTATACGGATCTTTTCCTCAAGAGAGTAAGCTTAATATCAAGAGGACCAATGCTCTGATACCAATTGTTGGAAATATTATGACTAAGAGGGGGGTGAGTTAGTACAAACAAGTAATGAACAAATTCAATCACAGATATAAGTAACTGCAATATTAACTCCCAAACAACAAAGAATATAACTAAAGTAAACAAATAACAGTTAACAATATCAATCATCCATAATTTCAACACACATAACACATATATTTTATGGTGGAAACTCTTGTAAGAGGAAAAAAAACCATGGTGGGGATGACACCCACAAGCCCAATACTGCAGTAAATGAGTCTTCCCTGTTAGGAGCTACAAATACCCTTTCTAAGGGTTCACCCTATTATGAGTGATTAGTACATTTTTAGGAGAACAATAAGATCACTTGTGATCTACCTCCCTAGAGGATTTCAAACCTCAATAAAGAAGCTACCCTATTAAAGGATTGACAAATAAGAACCTGTTAAAGTTAACCCTCTTAAGGAATTTAACCTGCTGAAACTATTAGGGAACAACAAGATATGTTGATATGTAGAATGGCATTGGTTTAATATCTAAAACATTATATTCCTTTCCTTTTTGACACTAAATTGATCTCTATTGTTTCAATTCATAATCTCCCAAACTAAAAATATGATCGCAATCCTAAATCAAACGATTTAGTGCCCCTTACATAGAATTTCATTAGGTCACACAAGACCTAGAACTTTCCACCACCGTTGGCTCAAAATATTAGCCAACCTCCTCAAAATAAACATGAACAACATCCATTATGTCATCCTAAAATGTATTACCAATAATTAAAATGAATATTTCAGCCTCGGATACACCACCTTAATCAAATTAATATGAATCTTTGATCGGTGATCACATAGATAAACTATCTTCTCATTCAAAACATAATTTATTCAAAACTTGATATAAACTATTGCGGTAGTGTATCATCTTAAAATGGAAGCACTTCCATGTTAAGAATGTTTAGCCCTCCTTAGGGGATGTTTTTTACCTCCATCATATCATCCTCCCGCTTATGCATCATCCTCTGCTTCTGTGCCTGTTTAGGACCCTGATTGGGCCTCTCCAGGCACCTTCTACCCCACATGCCATATTTTCTAGGGGTTCTGGCCCCCTAGGTCAAGGTCTACCTTGACCTTGATCTAGGTCAGGGTTGATCTTGACCCTAACTAGGGTCCCCCTTTCAAAACTGGAAGCTTGTCGGCTACCGGGGGTCATCCAAAATTTAGTTTTCCTACTTCCGGGTCGGCTATTTCAGGTTTCAAACCGTTGATTCCTAAATTATATTTAATATAGGTCCTCTCCTAGGGGTAAAGGCTATAATGGGAATTTAATTATCCTATGTCAGCCTCCTTAGGAGATTGTGCCCTAGTTTCATATAAAAGGAGGTTTTTCTCTCTGATTTTCTCTAAGTGATATTGAGCTAAGGAGCAAGAATTCAAGAAAGCATTCATCCATCCTCAAGCATCCATTTTCATGAAGGAGATCCATTGGAGGCCATTGAAGGATTCAAGCTACATAGTCCCCTTTTGGTGATCTCTCCAACCACCTTATCCCTTTCCAATACCTTACATTTTGGTGACATCTATTTTATATGTTACATTTTGGTGAACCTACGATAGACAACTCCTTCTCTTTGGTGTTAGATTTACATCTTAGATTATAATTTTCATTTATAAATACAAAAAAAATTCTTGTATTTTCATTATGAAATTATTTTGGTGTATGGCTATTTTTCTCCTTATGCTTCTTTTAGCATCTCTTTATGGTACCTATGATGTCTATGAGAGTGTCATCCACTTCATCATGTTTGTTAACCTTCATGTTTCACTTGCTTATACTATTTTAAGATTGACCAATACTAGTCTCCCTACTTTCAAAACCTTTATTAAGGATTTGTGTAGTGGACTTATTGCTCTTTTAGATTATGTGAAGAATTTGGTAGATGATACTCCATTACCTAATTTTCCTAATCTTCCTAATCCTAATCTTAACCTTCCTAATCCAATCATTTCTAATAATCCCACTCCTATTCTTCCATCTTCCATCCCTATTTCTTCTCATAATTTTGTTAAGTCTCAAACTATGGTACAAGATGAGGATGTGCAATAATTTCTAGATTTACCTTCTCCTTCTTATCCTTTCCATGGTGATAATAAAGGGAAATCCAAAGAAACTTCTCCTAAAACCATTGCTCCACCTTACACAACATTCTCTCATAAGCATCATAATCAATCATCTCCCATAGATGCTATGCAAGATAGGTATACTACTGGATACACTATGGTAGATAAACAAGGTTATAAGGGTTTAAGGCTTGGTGTTAATGAACATGGCATTAAAAACCCGATCAATGTATCTCCTAAACATGATATGCATGGTATAGGTTATTCATCTTCTCAATTTCATGTGGCTGATATTAACTATCATCCTCCTCTTGATATTATTCTTCCAACACCTACCTTAGATCATCTTGATACTCCTAAAGATGTGGCTAAGAAAGTGTATGTCCAATTCATAAATTCCAAGAAAGAAAACTTTAAACCTATTCCAAAAAATTCTTTACATAAGTACAAATTTCCTTTCCACAATACCAATAAATATTTAGTTTCTGATTGTGTGCATTTCAAATTATATGTTAGAGATAGAGCTTCTCTTGGAATTATATCTTATTCCCTAGCGGTATTACAATTTCTTCATAATTTTGACATAGCCCATTCCCCTCATTCTTCTACAAATTAGACTCTATTTCTCCTCTTGTCTCTTAAACTAGGGGGCAAGAGGTATTCTCTTCCAGTCTTATAGGATCCATTATCCTCTTAGCATGAATGTTGTTTTGAGTATAATTGGTTATTCTTTCTGCATTCTATCCTTA
>MU217878.1:65416-79414 GCA_018584345.1 Thuja plicata | reverse complement strand
TGTCTTCAAGGGTTTTGAAATCTTCTGAAAGAACTTGCATTGCAAGTGTATTGTAAGCTGTAATAGTTTTGATCAATACATTGTGTAGGTTTTGGAGTGCTGGGGTTTTTACCGAAAGGTTTCCCCAAGGTATATCATTGTGTCATTCTCTATTTTTCTATATACATGGTATGTGGTTGCAATATCTTTGTTAAAGTAGTTAACGAATCTGAAATTGTAAGGGTTTAAAAGAATTTGCACAATACTCTCCTATAGAGATTAGCGTAGGAAGCTATTTTTGAACCTGAGTTTCCTTACAGGTCTTAGGCGTTCAGAGCACAAATTACTTGGTATTCAGGGGTATCAAAGATTGGGTAGGGTAATTCTTCCACCAAGAAGTCATAGTAGAATTGATGCTCCTCTAGTTACATAACATGGATGCTAATGTATCCATAGCATCTGCAGCCTTATTCTCCATTCTGGGTATCTCATGGAATGTGATGAAGACAAAGTACTTCTTTAGGTCATCAACCAGTTGTTTGTAGGATGTCAAATTATCATCTTTTGTCTGATAATCTCCATTGACTTGATTGATAATGAGCTGGGAGTCACCATACACATGTAATTCTACAATCTTCCACTCCATAGTAAGTTTAAGACCGTTTACCAATGCTTCATATTCAAAAATGTTGTTCGTGCATGGAAACATTAATTTGTAAGACTTGGGTATCTTGTATCCTTGAGGATTTCTGAACACAACCCCTACTCTAGAGCCTTGTTGCGTGAAAGAACCATCAAAGTACATCTTCCATGGATACTCAGTTAGATGCATAATTGTTTCATCAGGGAATTCAATTCTTAAAGTTTCATCATCTTGGAGTGGTGAATCAGCTAGTTGATCTACGAGGACTTGTCCTTTAATAGCTCTTCGATCCTCATATTCAATGTCAAATTTGCTCAGAATCAGGACCCATTTTTCTAATCATCCTGTTAATGCTATCTTGCTAAGGAGGTACTTCAAAGGATCTATCTTTGTAATGAGCCTTACTGTATGTGACAACATGTTGTAACACCCCAAAATTGGCATCTTGCAACTCTAACCAATTTTTGTTGCATTTTTCATTCTTCTAGATCATCAAAGTCCTATTGTACTAGGAAATTTTGAGTTTTGACTGACTCTACTCAACCTAAGTGTCAAATGCATAAAATCCTAAATCTGCATTAATCATACATTATATTTAATTCCTAAATATCTATTGGTTAAACAAACCCTATGATTGAATTAATTTAATTATAAATTCCTAGCACTTTAAATAAATTAAATTCACCCCTTTTAGCTAAAACACATAAAAAGGAATTAAATAATATTTAATTATTAAATAAATATCCTCATTTCAAAAATTGAATTTAATTATTCAAATAATTGAGAAAAACACATTTATGAGGTCATATTCTATTTATTTAATTAAATATTCTCTCAAAAATCTTCTCTTCAGTTCAGAAATGGAAACTTTGAATTAATTGTGCTTTAAAGAGAAAGAAAATAGTTAAAATAAAAAAGAAAATAGTTAAAAACAAAGGGAAAACAATTTATTGTTTTCTTTTAAAGAAAACTTGCTAATCTGAACTCGCTTTTCTATCTGTTTTATTTCAAAAAGGAAACTTTCTATTCTGAGTAGACTCTCAGTCTGTAAAAGAACTCTCATTTCTCATTCAAACCCCCAGTCATTTTTAGGCATTGTTAGAATAATTAATTGCTGCTACATTTAGTTCATAATCTCATTTCTAGTTAAAAATCTCATTTTTAATAGATTAATGTCAATTTCTTAGATTAATTGCATTGCAATCAGGTATTAGTTTAATTTCATTTAGATTAATCTTGCATCTTTCATGCTTTTAGATTAATCTTGCATTACATTGCATCACATTCATGGAGAAAAATCCTTCATTCTTAGATTGGTCTATGGTTGTGAGACTCTCATTCTGAGAGCTATTCGAAACCCCATCTAGATAGAAGGAAACAGGTTGAATCATACAGGCATGTAGGATGAATAAATCATATGCACTTTTGTATGTGGCTGATGAACAAGGACTATGTTGAAGTGTATGGTTAAGTAACAAGGCCACATTTAGCATATACACATGTAATGTCTCAATTTTTGTGATGCAAAGACAACTACTAAGCATGCCTTTTCAATTATGTTGTAATTGAGCTCATAGGCCACTAGTGTTCTACTAATATAGTAGATTTCCCTTTCTTTCTTAGTTTCACCCTCTTGTGCTAGCAATAATCCTAGTTATGTGGCTGTAGTTGAAATATACAGGAGTAATGGCTTTCCATGAATGGGTGCCATAAGAATAGGAGGAGTAGCTAAGTAGTCTTTTAGTTATCTAAAGTTGGCTTCACAATGTTCATCCCATTTGAAGGTGACACCTTTATGTAGTAATTTGGTAAAGGGTTGTGATCTATCCACAAGTTGCCACATGAATCTCCTGTTTGATTGGAGTCACCCTTGTAATGCCCTCATTTGACTGATGTTGTGTGGAGGAGTCATCTCTATTATAGCTTTGAATTTTTTTTGGTCTAATTCAATTCTTTTTTCTGAGACAATAAACCCTAGGAGCTTTCTAGATTAGACCCCAAAGGCACATTTCTTTGGATTGAGCCTGAGTTGAAATTGCTCCATACGATTCAATATTTTTCTTAAGTCATCAACATGAGTATTTATTTCTTTTGATTTAGCTAAGGTGTCATCCACCTAATCCTCCATGTTTTTATGCATCATGTCATGTATTATAGTGGTCATGGCTCTTTGATATGTGGCACCTGCATTCTTTAACCCAAATGGCATGACGTTCCAACAAAAAGTTCCCCATGTGCATGTAAATGTGGTCTTCTCTTGATCTTCAGGAGCAATTTTAATTTGGTTATAGCATGAGAAACCATCCATTAGTGAATACAGTTAGTAGCCTGCTATGAGGTCTATGATCATATCAATATTAGGTAGTGGAAAATCATTGTTAGAAAATGCCTTATCTAAGTCCCTGAAGTCTGTACAGATCTGGATAGATTTATCTGATTTAGATACTGGGACCACATTAGAGATCCATCATGTGTAAGAAATGACTATGATGAATCCAGCTTTCAATATTTTCTCTAGCTTTGCTTTTACTAGTAATGCAACATGAGGATGCATCTTCCTGAGTTTTTGTTTTACGGGTTTAATCCCAAGAGCTATAGATAAATGGTACATTATTAATTCAAGATCTAGTCCAAGCATATCAGTATAAGACCATGCAAATTTGATTTTCTTCTCTTTCAGGAACTCAGTGAACTGTACCTTTTCCTCTTCTGACAAATATTGTGCTAGGTGAACTATTTGAGGATCTTCAACTGTGCCCAAGTTAACTGGTTCTGTTGGTTCTATTAGTACTAAAGATATTTCTTGAAAGTTCTCAGGGAGGATATCAAGAATCCCATCTTTTGGTGCCTTGGAGATGTTTTCAACATTATATATGTCTTTTGTTTTTACTATTTTAGAATCTGATACTGCCACAATGTAGTTTTCACCATCAGTTATTTTCTTCTTTTTATTTTTCAATTTTTGACTGAGAAACTTGATATCCTCCTAGGACATGTTCTAGCTCCTTGCATTGGTGGAAGAAGGATAAGGTTCACAAGCATTTAGATAGCAAGCCAAGGTGTAATCATTGGGGAAGTTCATGGCAGGAGTAGGATCCATATTAGTCCAATCAATTAGATCTAGGTTTATCAAAGATAAGTAGTCAGATTTTGGGAAGGACAACAATGCATTAGCATCAAGACTATTAACTGACTTGACATTTCTGGTAGGTTAATCTCTTCAATTTTTATATCAATAAGAGTTAGATCATCATTAAAATGGTCATTGTTAGTTATATGGGGACCAAACTCTAGTGACTTGTCAGTGGAACTTTCATCTTCATCTCTCTGTAAAAGGAGGATTCTTGCTTGTCACCTCTAAAGTTGTTCTAGACCTAGGAAAACACCAGTCTCTCCATCAATGATTGGAGTAAGGAATTCTTCCTCTACTTCAGGGATATCAATATTGTTGGGAGTAGTGTTAGAATGCTCATTAGGTCTTGATGGAGCTGCAAACATGTGAATCACATCTATTTCAATGTCCTTTGTGGAAATAGATAGCTCATCCCACTCATAATCATGAGAGTCAGTGACTTCATTGTCAGATGGGTTTAAGAATTCTATAATAGTTATCTGATGTACCTGATTAGCCACCTATAGCTAAAAGTGTGGTAAATCATGGAAATGTGTGATTGTGACTAACTTCCCTCAGTTAGGATGTGAATCCTATTGTTGGGATGTGTCTTTAGTAGCCTTTCCTATCAATGGTACCTCTGGATCATCTTTTGTTGTTTCTCCTACCTCTTGAATAGGAGCTTGAGCTAACAAAGGTATGTGAATATCCTGTGGTGTTTCAAAGATTGGTACATATTTCTCTCCTTGATATTCGAGATTATCCATACCAACATGCAATAATATTTCATAGGACCACTATTCTTTTTCTGCCTCCTCTGTTTGATCACTCCCTTTGTCTAAGACCAGACTTTCTTTTGAAGCAAGTTTGTCAAATTCCTTATTAAAACCCAGTCTTGTTTTGTCTTTGTTATTTCAGAATTCCATGTGTACAGGTTCAATAAGTCCTCTTTTTGTGTTTCCTAGAGGCCCTTTTCCTTTGTATCCCATTTGTTTGAGGAGGTCGTATCCTTTACCATACTATTCTTGGGATATTTCTACATGTTTGACCTCAGCTTCCTTTGGTTCTCCCTTGTAAACCCAGGCCAAGATTTCTTGTTCTTCTGTGTTATCTAAAGAAGAGGTGGATGCCTTAACCATGCCAGTTTCTTTATGTATTTATGGCCCTTTAGATGATTTAGGTGTGAAACACGAGGAAGATCTTCCATAGGATCTTGGTGATACTGGTAATTCTGTTAATGAG
The DNA here is from genome assembly GCA_018584345.1 of Thuja plicata. Classification (NCBI taxonomy): domain Eukaryota; kingdom Viridiplantae; phylum Streptophyta; class Pinopsida; order Cupressales; family Cupressaceae; genus Thuja; species Thuja plicata. The sequence goes on along the minus strand of MU217878.1, from coordinate 74,438 downwards.
GGAGTCGTGTCTAGCTTGTATTCTCCCATACTTGTCTCTTCAAGTTTTAAGGTTTTTCTGAAACTCTTCATCACCATGTCCTTGGTAGTCTTAGGAGAAATATCATCCATAGCTTCCTTGATATGTGGAATGATACTACCTTCCTTGATATTGTTGCAAGTATAATTAGTATCTGCAAGAATTGTCACCTCTACCCCATTATGTGGGAATTTGGTACACTGGTGCTAAGTAGACGGGACAACTTGCATTTTGTGGATCCAAGGTCTCCCTAATAGTATGTTTTAAGCCAAGGGTAGATCCAGAACTTGACATAGGGCATTCCTTTTAACTGGCCCGATTCTGATATGTAAAATAATAAGACCTTTAGAGGATCTTTCTTCCTCATCATAAGCCTTGATAGTGATTTTTCTTCTAGAATCAATGGTCTATTCTAAGAGACCTAGTTTCTTGATTAGATTAAGGGTACAAATATTCAATCTTGCACCTCCATCTATCAATACGTGTCTAACATAGGATTTATGAATGAAAAATTCAATATGAAGGGGTTTATTATGTGGATGGGTCAATGATTTATCATCCACTTCAGAAAAGGAGAGATAATGTGGTGATGATATGTGATTAACCATCGCTTGGAATTTGTCTATATCAAGGTCCTTTGGGACATTTGTGGCATGTAGGGCTTGTTCCAGGATTTCCCTATGCACTGTGGAGATTTTAAGCAACTCAAAAATGGAAATTTTAGCAGAGGTTCATTGCAATTGGTACACCAAGTCATACTTTGCTACAGGAATAGTAATCATGTGTTTTGCTTCTAGTTTGGGGATAGTAACAATATGAACCTTGGACATTGATGCTAGTTTTGGTGAGGAATCAGGTCCTTTGATCGTGACTTGTGCTTGGCTCTGAGTCATTGCATTCAATTAGAAAGATGTGTCTTTAACACCTTTGTTTGTGACCACATTAATTGATTCAGTTTTAATGTCTAGCATATTGATCATGTTATCATTATTGGAGTAGGTGTAGTTTACTTCATTTCCTTTCCCTTTAGATGCTTCCCCTTTCTCATAATTAGGGAATGATTTGTTAAATGTTGTATGATCTTCATTAGTAGTGTGCCCTTCTAATTTTATTTTTACTCCTTGAATAAGGTCTTGGATAACATTTTTTTGGATAATGTGTTTGTTTTTAAGACAATTGTTAGTCTTGTGTCCTTTGTTTTTATAAAAGACACAGTAAGAATTGTCATCCTACCACCTAGGTTTGATCTTTGTCTCCCATGGTTTGGAATATGGAATCGTGAGAACTTTGTTGTCTAATAGTGTCTTCAAAATAGTCTTGAAAGGCACTCCCAAAGGAGTGAATGTTATTTGAGGCTTGGAGGTCCATGGCTGACCTTTATTGTTTTCATTCTTTTCTTTAGGTATGGAGGTTGTTACCTTGGTATCTTTCCTTGCTTGCATGCTATTCGTTAGATTGAACACCTCAGGTTTAGAATTAACATTAGAGGCATCTACTACTCCATCATTGACAACATTTTTATTTTTATTCCACCACTTAGGCTTGGAATTGGAGTTGTTAGATTTGTTTTCTCTTTGGAGAGTGGTTTCTCCCTTTTTAACCATGACTTCTTTGAGACGGATGGCATTTTTGATCATCCTATCGAAGCTAGGAGAGTCTTGCATTTGTAATGCATAGTTCAACTCAGGTACCAAGTTATTAACAAAGATTTCAACATTCTTAGATTCAGGAATAGCTCTTGAAAATCATGCAAATATTTTACTCCACCTTTATAGAAAGTGTGTAAAGGATTCACCAGTCTTTTGTTTAGTGTTGCACAGATTCATCATAGTCATATCATGTTGTATATTATAGGAGTAATGTTGGATAAATTGTTGAATTAACTCCTCAAAAGTTTTTACCTTAGGTGTAAGCTTTAAGAACCATTCCATGGCATTTCCCCCTAGACTTCCAAGAAAGAGCCGCATGAGGTATGTAGGTTCACGCATGTATTCTATGCTCAGAGAACAAAATTCTCTCACATGGTCATGTGGGTCAGTCTCTCCCATATACTTGTCATATTATGGTCTTGCCATGTTGGGATGGAATGGAACCATAATGATACTCTTGTCGAAAGGAAATGGAAAAATGGAGTCCATAGAGTATTTTGTCTTGGGTTTAGCCTTCTCCTGTTTGAGAGTCATAAGCTCTGCATTCATCAAGGTGAGTTGTTTGGCAAGAATAGATATAGGATTTCGCACCTCCTTTTCTTTTAGTTGTTCCACATAATAATCCTTGAGTAACTTTACGCCAGTGGATGCTAGATGGAGAAAGTATTTCTCTTTATCTTTGCCAATCATCTTTTCTATTATCTTGTGGAACTTACTACTCTATTTGAGCTTATTGTACTCTTCTTCAGTGATGTCTTCCTCACTGCCCGAATCAAACAAAAGATGGCTAAACTGTGGTTCTTTTTCCTCATCGCTATCTTCATGCTTTTGGTTTTTATCAGTCTCATTTTCCTCAAAAGACTTACTCCATTCATGAGTGGATCTGTCCATTGTTGGAGAGTCTAAATCGAGTAGGGAACATCAGGATGTTTCCCCTTGTTGAAAGTGTAGTGATCTAGGAAGTACTTCTGATTCATTAGAAGTGTACTTGTTGCATCTTGTGCTAACCATGAGGTTATATCTCAACTTTATCAAAGTTTCTCGATAGTGTCAGGTAGTATCTCGAATCATTCAAGTGATTATGTCTAGGTGGAAGTGTTGTTCGTGTTTTGGTGAAAGTAAATGATTCCACTATTAGAAGGTTGGAATGCCCTGATAGTGAGGCTAGAATCAAGATGTTTTGAAAAGTGGATAGACCATGCGTATTGAGACTAACTACAAGAAACTGACAGGACATGCAAGGTAGATGTTTATAAAAGTGTTTTGACACAGCAATAGGGAGACCACAAAAGACAACAGGGATAGACTAAAGAGAAAAAAGGGTATCCAAATCAACTGATATTTTCTGAGAAACTAATCTACAAGTGCCCACTATCCTAGATGCAAGCTCCTAGATGTGAGCCAAGAAATATGGTATGTGAGATTTTGATGACCTAGGATGGGAGATTTAACCCTAGATGCGATGAAGTGCTGACCAGATACAAACCAATATACTAGATATGAGCCAGGAAATCTGAGATGCGATTTTTTGATGTTTTTGTCAAATTTTGTTAGTTTTGTAAAATGTGTTCTAGAAGTTCATGAAGTTTGTTTATTTGCAGATTGTATTCTGAGACCTTCCTGTGAGTGAAAAACACATGTGTAGATCAAGAATTGAAGTTTGTTTCTTGTTTTGAAGGATTTTATCTTGTTAGTGATCTTTCAGATACATCAAGAAGATTTGCATTGTTAAGGGAACAAACACATCCTTATGCCCTATTTTCTAGGTAGAGGATAAAAATCCTCGCTCCTTGACTTAGGTACACACTCAAATGCTAATCATAATAAAACCATCACCAAGCATGCAATGGCTCCAGTCATGATGTTGTATTAGTCGACTCCAAATGTAAGTGAGGGCACAATATGACGAGTGTCTTGGGGCAATTACTTTTTTCCTTGTACAAGGATTATCACCCTTTCAGAGATGGACTGGGTAGTTTTGTCTATGAAGTTTGTTGTTTATCATGGGGAAATATTTTCAAAACCATCTCCCATAGAATTGGATAAGGAAAAATTAAGGCGTATAGCCCTATGAGTACTCAAGTAGGTGTAGTCTCGTAAGCAAGATTCAAGCGGCTTTTCTCTACACATACCCAAGCATGTTCAAGGAATGATGTCAAAATTCTAAGAACAAAACCAATTCCATCTTCTGAGGCTTTGGCCTACGAGGAAGAAATTATTTATAATGAGTTGGAAGGGTTGACGTAAAATCTTTCCTCACTTGGGTCATTCTCGGAAGAATTTTTCCTCAATCGGCAGGCCCTCTACTGTTAAATAAGCATACAAAGGATTGGCGAGTGTAGGATTTCTAGATTTATGATTCTTCAAAAGAAGAAGAGAATACTCTCCTAGTTCATGTCATTTTCTCCCAAAACATGTAATCAAAGGTTCTTTTCCTTAAGCTATTCTAATCCTTATTAAGATGTTCCTATTTTAATGAAAACAGGATGCGTGAAAGCAAATTTATTTTGTTCAATTTACTCAAAGTTAGATGATTTGCTTGTTCAATTTCTGATCCAAAACTTAGACAATGACATTTTCTTGTTCAATTACCCACAATGTTAAGTGATTTGTGTTGTTCAATTACTGATTCCAAAAATGAATTAAAGTGTGAGTTTGTTTGTCCATTTATCTCTAAATTCTCTTCAAGTTTTAAATCAATGTTTGAATTTTTGATTTTCCTTAAAGGAAAAGAGTATACTTATCTAATTGATTTAACAAATGAGGAGAAAATGTGTTTATTTTGAAAGATAAAATGAAATAGAGGTTAAGATAAGGGGATGGAAGCCTAAAAAACTACAAGTTAGTATCCTTCTTCCTACTCTTTCAGCTCTGATAGAAATCTGCAAAAAACAAGTTAGGCTGTCCAAAACATTAAAACCACAATTGACAAAGTGTTAGAGATTAGGCAATGTAGTACGCAAAATCATTGACCAAATACAATCCTAGAAATACAAGATAAGATGTAGGTTACCAGATGTGAGCCTGTGCTACCAAATGTGACAGTCTCCTGACCAGATGTGAGCCTGTACTGGAAATGACCTAGGAAATCCCGGATGCAACCTTAGATTTTTGCGATGCGAGGATGTATCCTAGATGTGAGCCTTTAGGACCATAAATGAGCCTGTAACTGAAATTTGGGAAGACAAATTAGTGAAAAACAAACTTGAAATGAGGCAAAATCCAAAATCAGGCCCCCGGTGGGTGCTAGAAATGTATGTGTGAAATAGTACACCTATTGCTTGTGACACAACACTTCAATATATCATTATGTTAGTGAAAATAGGGCTAGTAAAGCATGTAAATCCACTAAAATTGATTTATTTCTTTCTAACTAGGATGAGTGTGAAAAAAAACATAATAGCCCTCAGATTATACCTTTTTTCAGTGACATATACAACCTAGCATGAAAGATTCAATTAAAACTAAGCAAGAAATCCAATAAACATGCATTCTAGTTCTAAAAATCAAGATTATAACAATTCATAAACATGGAAGATAAAATGCAATATGAATCTATATTAATCCTAACAACATAAAAACACTTTCAATTCTAAAATTAAGGGTCATTTGAGCTCAAAAACTCTTTCTATTTATAGAAGAAATGAGGAGAAAGAGGGGGACAAGGTTCATTAATGGAGGTGTAAAAACCATTAATGAGGTGTAAGAGACAGAAATACCAAAGGCATTCATGAGGCATGGGCTTGAGGAATCTCCATTTATAATGCATTAATGAGAGCATTTAAGAAGCATGGTGAGGGGTGTAAGTCCAAGCTTGAGAAAATGGACTTAGAGGGAGTCAAGATTGAGAAAGTTGAATTTCTCAAGTGGGTTGAGTTCCTAATCATAAAATTAGGAATGTGACAACATTGGGAAGTGGATTAGGATAGGATTAAGATTACGATTAGGCTTAGCATGGGGGAATAGGTTGGGATGGGTTTGAACCTAGGGTTAAGGTGGTCGAGGTAGGTTAGGTTAGGGGTTAAGGGGAAAATTAATGAAATGAATTATAATTAATATATTCATCCAAAAATAGGGAATTTAATTATTTAAGCTTTTAATTGCTTTAGATAATTAATTAGGACTATAGCCAATTAATTAGATTAATTTAGGCTAGAAGATAGGATTTTCAAGTGATTTAGAATATAATAGAGATTTATTTAATTCCTTTTAAATTAATTAGCTTAGCTAGGTATTGATTTGAATTGATTTGATTTGATTGGCTAAGGTGATTAATAAAATTGAGTGATTAAATCACTTAGGAGATTAAATCTGATTTGAATAAATTATGCCATCCGATTGAAAAGTTGTCTAGACATAATTGGGGGTATGATCACACTTAGGGAAAATAGGGTCTATGGTCAGAGCATACCAAATCAGGGTGGTTACACCTTCTACTTCCATGAAGGATAAGGTACTTTCCAATTTTAAATTCCTCCTATAATTTATGAGCCTTAGGACTATTTGAACACAATATCGTTAATTTGTTCTTAGCTTGCGGCTCAAGATTGACTGTCTTTTTTCCAACTAGGATCACCACTTTTAGACCAATCCAATTTTATCTCCCCACCTAAATATTTGCAAAAATTTCTTCTCAATAGCATACCGTAACTGGCTAGGATATTTGCCACAAGCATTGTTAACTTCAACCTTTTATTTGGGTATACTTCCAAAACAACCTGTGCATTTTTAACTTTCCCAATTAGAGGAACCTACTTTCCATCTATGGAGTAACACCTTTCAATGGTTCTGGGGAGGTTCATGCCCAATACCTTTTCCATAGAGGAGGGTATGATGTTTTCAAAAGCTTTTGAATCAATTATGTTTTTTCTCAATCTATGGCCATTTAAAAGTATAGATACATAAAATGGATTGGGATTTTTCTCAAATGTCTGAGAAGTTTCACCTCTTGCATAAGCAACAAATCTAGATTCACTTTGGGATGATTCAAAAGGAAAAAAGGGGTGTTCAGAGGTTATAGGTTCATTAACAAAAAAATGTTAGTCATTAGACTATATTTGAGTAGGTTCACCTTTGATATATCTTATTAGTTTGTCTAACTCCTTTGGGTTTAGCCTCAAATACTCTACAGGAGATATTTAAATTTTTGAGAATTTAAAGAACTCAACTATATAAAAGGATGATGAAGATTCAATCTTTTTCAAAATATTAACCTTGCGAGTTTTAGTATTGACAAGTGGAGTTTTAACAAGAGGCTCTTTACCTCTAATCGGGGTGCTATGAGAAGTTGTGCTAGTTGGGAACTTGGGACTTATTTGGTTCTTAGTAAGTAAAAAACTAGAGGGATATTTAAGAGCGACTAAAATTTTAGCACCTCTTTTTGAGTCAGACTCATACTCAAGGAAGTAACTTCTAGAGGTTCTAGGCTGCTCCAAAATCCTTTCTACGTCGGTCATTTCTCTTGGCGCATATTTTGTAGCTTCCATCTAAAGGTATCTCAACATGTTAGGATAGGTCTCTACATCATGGTTAGTGGTGAGATGAAAGGCATGCATAGTCCCTTTTTCGGGAGTTGGTTCAATAGGTAATCTATGTTGTGTTGAGGCTAGATGAGATGCCTTCCCAAGCTTTTGTTGATTAAATTATCTTCTACCAACATCTTGGTAAGGCTATTGGTATGAGGTACTAGCTCTACGCATCTATATTTTAAGGGCAATCATATCATTCTTTAGCCTTTGAATCACTAGGTTAGAAGAGGTGGAAGGTTGTGCATTAGAGACTTGAACCTCCTTGTGCTATTTACCAATAGTTATCAAGCCATCTTTGAGTTCTACTTCCATTGCTTTTGTTGTTGCTAAATGAGCAACCTGAGCTCTTCTTAAGTGAAAATTGATATCGAGAGGCATAGAATTCAATAAGAAAACATTTTTCAGTTTTCCGTTGTGGGCCTCTTAGTTTATGGAATTTTATGAATTACCTTGTTAAAGTTGGCTATGAATTCCCTCATTGGTTTGTAAATTTATTTCTTCAATTGAGTTAATTGAACTAGCAATGTATGTTCATCATCTGCACTCCTAAAACTATTCTCAAACACAGTCTTCATATCACCCTAATTGGTTATTGAACCATGAGACAAGTGGTAGAACTAGTTTGTGGCTTCATCTTTGACTGTTTTAACTCTAACAAAAACATCTTCATGTTGGCCTACTTAAACCCCACAAGCCACATTAAATGCATTGAGGTGTTCATTGGTCATGCCTTTCCCATCCCCATTTAACTTAGGAAAAATCTCTCTCGCTCACTTAGGTATATTACGGTTAGCTCATAAGTTTAAAGGTACTATAGCTTCTCCCAATGGTTGATCCATGGAAGTTGGAGATGGTAGAAGTTTGATGGTGATGGGTAATATAGTTCCGCAGAATATTAAGGATTGACATGAAGGTGATACAGATTATTTTGGGGGTGATGAAGGTCTTATTTTCACCTTATATACAGTGGTAGGGCTTGGGGAAAATTTTTAATTTTTGTAACTCCTCAAAAAATGGGTCTACAAAATTGGGTCAAACTAGGGATTGTTTACTTGATTTCCAGGTTCACGTTTTTGGACATGGTTTCTAATATAGTTTTCTACCTGCCTTCTCCTCTATCTTTCTAGCAAGAATCTAATATTGGTAGATAAACTAATTCTCTCTCCAGTACCATACTTTTCCTTTGTTACTCTTCAATACTCCTCTTAGTATGCCAAGCTACATTATTAATTGGCTGATAATGTCCTCTTGGTCATATTTTAGTCCATGTATTTAGTGACTAGTTCTTCAATTTAATATGTTCACTCCCCAACGGATTCACCAAAATTTATTGGCTAATAGATTTGTCTCTTATTAAACATCCACTCACTGACTCCAACCCTCCTTAAGAAATAGATCTTTAGTCAATAATTGGGTAAACAGTTACTCTATTTCCCTCAAAATTTTAAATAAGGTACAACTCCCTTATTGGATATTCAATGAATTATCCCTAAACTAACACATATACATGATTTTAACCCAAAAGAAAATAAGCACAATATGAATTCATTCATTAACATGCAATGAACATGGATTGTTTGAAATAAGTATACCATGACATCTAGAAAATCACATTTTTCTTGAAATAACTGCAATCAATAACATTCAATAATTTTCAATACACAAAGTGAAAATGTATGTTTATCCACACAAACTTGAAATGAAATCAATATACCAGACAAAATGAACCATTCAAAAAAAAATCCATTCCATAAATTCAAACTCCTAGATTTAAATTTATCCAATATATCAAAATTCTTTCCATTCACAGAGAGAAACTATATCCAA
>MU217872.1:2404-16919 GCA_018584345.1 Thuja plicata | reverse complement strand
TGAGCTCATCCCCCTCCCAAGATTCTGATTTTACACCTCCTGAGGGTTCCCCGAGTTGTAGTTTTAGGAGACAAGCCTTTAGTGGGATTGGGTCCTTTTCCCCAGCTAAATTTGAAAGAATCCTTAGATCTGCCCCCAATCCCGGAAGGTTTGTCGAACTCGAGCCTCCTGCTCGAAAGAAGCGGATGTCGAAAGTCCTACCAGCCACTGTTGTCAGGGGATCTACCATACCCCTGAATACCCAAACTCCCCAGACGGTCCTGGGAACCAGTACTCAAACTACCCAACATATAGTTCCCCCAATGGCTTCCTACTTTGGAAACACTGGGTCCCCAATGGGCACTTTTTTGGGCGCAATTAATGACTTACCCTCCCACCCAGAGAAGATTTGCCCGCGATACGAGCAGTTAGGCTCACGGACTGCAGAAGAACATTTGCAGGCATACAAAGATGCCATGAATCGACACCGGATCCAGCATGAAGATGTTGTGACCCGCATGTTTCCCTTGTCCTTAGGACAAAGTGAGTTAAAATGGTACCTAAACCTTCCCGCCAACTCTATCAACTCTTGGCAGGATATGGAGGATGCCTTCTTGGCTGCCTTTCGCGTGCATGTGGACCCAGCCTGGTCCCATAGCCAGTTCATCTCCATCAGGAAGGAACCCAACGAACCTCTCGCAGTATTCAACCATAGGTTCTAGCATGCCCTAAAGAGGTGCACGGGCCCTTTTGTCCCATCACTAGACGTTACCATATAGACATAACTCAATGCGATGGACCCTTTCGTTGCCACCCTCCTTTGGAGAACAACCGCCCCGGGCGACCGGGATACTTTGGCAAAAGTCTACAACTTGGCCTTAGAGTTATCTCGCGGTCTCAACAAATCCCCGGGCGGGATTGGACAGAACACACCTTTTAATATGATCCCCAGTGGAACCACTTTTACCGGGGGTTACAATCCCAATCTGGCGATAGGTGCCCCTTCGATAGCGGTGAATCCCCCACCACCTTTAATAGATCAATAGGCGCAGTATGTTTACCCCTCCCAGACCCAGATAACACCGGGTCCAGAAGTTTTCCCGTGGAACCAGCCGTAGCAAACACAACAGACTCAGACACAACCGTCCAGAGTGCCCTTCTTCCAGTCATCCGCGGCTGGAGGATTGCCACCCTCGACTCCGGTTAATCCTGCTGCTTTCCTGAGAAGCCAACAACAGCCGCAGTCATCCTATTATGACACTAACACTCAGTTGACCGCCAAGGTTGTGTCCCTCCGGTGAATGCTGTCCACCCTAACCATGGATATGGGTCAGCTGAAGGCGGGATCCTACGCCTCCCAGAACTCAAATTCCCAGAGGGGAAACATCTTCTCTGGCCAACGAAACCACAATGCCGGAGGAAGAAACTTCAACAATGGGCCTAAGCCCAACCAACAACAATGGAACAATAATGCTAACACCGGGGGCCCGCCCCCAAACCAAAACACCAACCAAAACGGTGCTGGACGATCCCACTTTACGCCAGTCACAGACTTCCAACCCATGACTAATTGGTGTCGACTGCACGATACAGGTTCGCACAATGAAGTGAATTGTGCCACTTTGGAGAAAGTCATAATGATTTCCCAGCTAGACAGGCAGTAATCGCATGATACCGCTCCTCCAGAGCCCCCTGTCCAAGATCAAACCCACAGTGCCTTTACCTATGACACCATCTTCTTCGGGACTTCCAGAGAAGATGAAGAAGAATCTGAATTACAGGGGTTCATTGATGAATCCATTCCGCCTTTTGAGGCCAACGCTTTTACCAACCCACGGGCTCCATAAAACACCCAGAGCCAGGCGGGTAAAGGACCAGTTTACACACCTATACCTCCTACCAAAGATACTCCTCCTCCTCGGAATAATACAACTGATTGACCTGCCCCTCCAAAAGGTACTAGTTCTAACCAAGCCAAAGATCTCACAGAGGAAAATCACCAGTTCCCGGGAGGAAGATTTGATATTACGAAGGTGTTAGAACAGACCACTACCTCCATGACCTTGATGGAGGTTTTGCTAAATTGCCCTGAGCAGAACAAGTCTCTTCTGAAGCTCTTAGGAAACCTGGAAGCTGTCAGCCGCCCACCCAAGACCGTTTCCTTTGAAGATGCTAACGCGGCTGTCTTCCAGGGAAATAATGAGGATCCTCCCTTTCTGCTAGGCCTGAACATTTATGACAAAAATATACATAACTGCCTAGTAGACTCAGGAGCTTTGGGTAACATCATGCCCTTATCCATTTGTCAGAAGCTCGGACTCCACCCCACCCTGTCTAATGGCGCAGTGATCCAACTGGATAAGACTGCTGTAAAAATGGTGGGGGAATTGAAGAACGTCCGGATACACCTTATCCAGGACCCCAGGATAGCTAGCATTATCGACATCCAAGTGGTGGACATCCCAGAGACTTACGGGATGTTACTAAGTCAGAATTGGTCTAAATCCTTGAATGGATACTTTTCAACCGACTTCACCCACTTGTGGCTTTCGTGGGAAGGAGAATCCAATTAGATCCGGGTTGAAAGTGAACCCCGGATGAAACAGGCCCTTACCGAAGTGGGGAGGGTCAATGAAGTCCTTTTCTTTGAATCTTCTCTGGGGGTGTACCGACCTCTTGAGATTTTAACATTTGATTTCATCCCCGGAGAGGATCCCGTGGTGTTACAAAGAGCACAGGACTTAGAAGAAAATGTGAGAGTTGAAGTTAACTCTCAGGGCCCCACAGAGACCCTTGCCACACTCCTATTCGGCGCTTGGTGCCGAGTGCATTACCAAAAACATTCAGAATACGAGTGTGAGCCCTGCCTATCAATCGCTACCCGGCAACTTGATATCCTCCGGAGTGAACACACAACCGATTCCCCGGGACCCAGTACCTCTACGGGATGCACTCCTTTGGTGCCACCCGCTCGGGAATCACAAACTAAAACGCGTCCGGGGATAAATTCCACTCTCACGCCGGTAGCCCAGGATGAAATCCCCAAGTCTCCCAGCAATAGTCCAAAGAAAACTCCCCCTCCCCAGCCTCAGATTACGAACAATGACTTATGGACCCTTAAATTCGATGGGTCCCGATCCAAACAGGGTTGTGGGGAAGGGGTAGAATTAATCAACCCGCGACGAAAATCCTTCCTCGCTTCCTACACGTTGCAGTTTAACTGCACAAACAATGTCACAAAGTACGAGGCCTTGGTCCTTGGACTCCTATTCACGCTAAGGAAAGGTATCACCCACCTCCGGGCTCTGGGTGATTCAGAGTTGGTTGTTAAACAGGTCCGGAGTCAATACACATGTCATGACAAAAGGCTGGCCGCATACCGCAACCGGGCTTGGAGCCTTATTGAAGATTTTGATGCCTTTGGCATTGACCTTATTCCCCAGCGACGGAACTATGTCCCGGATGCCCTAGTTGTTTCTGCCAGCACACTCGAGCCAATGGCCGACTCACGACTCCGGAGATTTTCAGTTGAGATGGTCCCCACCCCCTCCATTCTAGACAATGTTACTCACTTTCAGGTTTTCAAGGACGATCAACATATCCTGGCCTTCATGGCCAACGTTGGTGTTTTTGAGGATCAGATAGTGAAGGAACGAGACCACGATGACACTGGGCAGGGCGGTAAAGATGATGGGATCATGGACCTGCCCACCAACACTATCCCTAAGGGGATGGTAGCATTAGAACGAATCTTCGATTCAGACCCTCGGGCCTGTGAGAAGGTATCCTCCTCCCCTAAGGGAGGAAAATTTGAAAAAGTTATCATCGACCAGCCCGGTGAAGAAAAGATCATCCACATAGGCACCTCCTGTTCCCCTGAGAAAAAGGAGAAGATTCTCATAGTTCTCCGAGAATACATTGATGTGATTGCCTGGGGGTATGAAGATTTAAAGACGCATGACACATCCATCATGACTCACACCATTCCCCTGAAGCCAGACGCTAAGCCCTTTCGGCAAAAGCAAAGACCGGTTAACCCCCTGATAGAGCCTCTGATTCGTCAGGAGGTAGAAAAACTACTGTCAGCTCGGATCATCTTCCTAATCTGACATACTACATGGGTTGCCACCCTGGTCCCAGTCAGGAAGAAAAATGGTGAGATCCGCCTTTGCGTGGATTTCTGAAATTTGAACAAGGCATCTAAAAAACATAATCACCCTCTCCCCTCGTTGGATGAGGTGTTGCAGATAGTAAATGGATCTTAGATGATGTCTTTCTTGGACGGATATTCCAGGTATAACCAGGTCATGGTCAAATATGAGGATAGAGAGAAAACAACATTTACCACCAAGTGGGGAACGTTTGCTTATAGAAGAATGCCCTTCAGTTTGATCAACGCAGGGGCTACCTTTCAGAAGGCCATGGACATTGCGTTCGAGGGCCTTGTAAATCGATGCATAATCATCTACATAGATGATTTGACCGTCTTCTCCTGGGACAGGCGTGATCACGCCACCCACCTCGCTCAGATCTACGAGAGATGTCACCGGTTCAGAATATCCCTCAACCCCAAGAAGTGCATATTCGGGGTCACCGAGGGGAAATTGCTAGGGCATATCATCTCTGAGAAGGGTATATCCATAGACCCTGATAGAGTCGAAGCATTGCTCAACTTACAGATGCCTGGTAGAAAAAAAGAAATGCGATCCTTCTTTGGAAAAATCAACTTCGTGCGTCGATTCATCACAGGATTCGTAGAGATAGTTAAACCACTCAACGAAATGATGAAAAAGGATACCAAAATTGAGTGGAGTCTTGAAGCAAAGCGGGCGTTCGCCAAGATTAAACAAACCATAACGGAGGCACCTGTCCTGGCTAGCCCAGACTATTCCCTCCTGTTTTACATCTACTCGTTTGCTTCGCCGCATTCTGCCGCGGCAGTGTTAACCCAAATGGTTAAAGGGGAGGAACGACCAATTTCTTTCATGAGTTCCCCCTTTAAGAATGTTGAAGTCTGGTACTCGTCACTAGAAAAATAGGCCTTTGCTCTCGTTCGCGCCGTGAAGAAGTTCCGGCATTATATCCTCCGGAGCAAGGTGCATGCTATTATCCCAGACCAGGCCGTCAAATCTCTACTGATGCAGAGTGAATTGGGCGAGAGATGGGGGAAATGGATGGCCATCCTCCAAGAATACGATTTGGAGATGCAGCCCATGAAAATAGTCCGAGGCCAAGGACTAAGTCGGACAATAGTAGAGACTCCCCACATAGAATGTCATACCTACACAGTGGAGTCCATTACCCATGATCCGTGGTATACCGATCTGGTATATTTGCTGTTGAATAACAAATGCCCAAAGGGATTACCTCCCCATAAACGCCGTGCCCTATGGATGAAAAGCGCCCATTTCATGATCAAAAACTCTGCGCTTTACCGTCGGAACTACGAGGGAATGTATCTCCGGTGCATTGACAGAGACCAAGCTGTGAAAATGATTGATGAGTTTCACAGAAATTTTGGAACCGGGCATGGTTCAGCTGACGCCACTGCCTATCAGATCCTCTGGGCCAGATACTATTGGCCCTGTATCTTCAAAGATATTTACGCTCATGTTAGAAAATGCCATACTTGCCAAGCTGCAGTGCATCGTGAGCGTAACCCAGCCATGCCTCTGCAACCAGTCTACGAGGCTAGACCCTTTGCCCAGTGGGAATTTGACTTCATCGAGGAGATCAACCCCAACTCGTCTGCCAACCACCGATACATACTGACTACTATTGATTACTGCACTCGGTGGTCTGAAGCTATACCTTATAAAAATAATACGGCAGACATAGTCATTAAGTTCTTGGAAGAAAACGTCGTCACAAGGTTTGGAATGCCCTTTGCTTTAGTATGTGACAATGGTCCGGCATTTTCTTCCGCAAAATTACTCGAATGGACCTACAATCGAAAGATCACACTGAAGTTCTCCAACAACTATTACCCTCAGGGGAATGGCATTGCTGAATCAACAAACAAGAATCTACTTGAGGTGATTAAGCATCTGTTAGAACAAAATCCCCATGATTGGCACCAAAAATTGAGATACACCCTCTGGGCGAATCATATTCGTATTAAAGCTGCCCTAGGAACATCCCCATTTCACTTGGTTTATGGTCAGAACCCTGTATTCCTAGTCAACTTACAGATCCCAGTTTTACAATTTATGCAAGAATTCAACAACAGGGACAGCATTGTGGAGGTTCAGCTCCTGAATCTAGTGCGAATGGAAGAACAGCGAGACACGGCCCTTGAACACTTTGCGCGTCATCAAGCAGTAGTAAAATGATGGTTTGACAGAAGAGCCCAATACAAGGCTTTCCAGATCTCAGACTTGGTTTTGTTGTGGGACAAGGCTCGGGAGAAGAAAGGAAAGCACACCAAGTTCCAACGGCTCTGGCTTAGACCACACTTAATTTCAAAAATCTGCGGGGCAAATACTTACCACCTTAACACCTTGACTGGAGAACCTGTCGCATTGCCTGTTAATGGGCAGTTTCTCAAACACTACTTTGAGTAGGGGTAAGTGCCCAAAGTTGTATTATATGTAAATATTTGCTTGTAAATATCCCCTCTGGGTGTCTCATTGCGAGGTACCCTGCCTTGTAAATAGTCTTGTTGAGTGCCTTCTGGGGCAGTCTCCCTTTTTGCTTTTGTTGTCTTTTGTTTTCGCTTTTGGCTTTCTTTTTGTCTCGACATTTTTGCTTTGTTCTGCAGGAATTGGAATGCTTCGCATAACCTTGGCCTCTGGTGCAATGCCTCTGGCATGGTGAACTTTGGAATCTGTCTTTATCATGGTGGAGTCAACCCGGTCTCCGGGATTGTTTGCAGGTTATGGCACATTTTCGAGCAATCTCCATTGGGTGTTGTCTCCGAGAGTCTGGCGATCAGTGAACAATAATAATGTAAGGAACAAGTAATCAAACACGTCGGGTGTAGATCAGCTGCACTGGTTGGTTGATCCACGTCTGAGAATCCAAATAAATTCCTTCCGGGTCTGGAGTTTTACCCTCTCAAAATATCTAAATATAGGTGGATAGGTGAAAGAAGTACCGCCATTTGAATTTTAGCTAAGCTTGGGCTCAATGGTGAAAGAAGTACCGCCTTCCCCACCCAGAAATAAATAAAGTTCTGAAAGAAAAAGCGGGGTCAAACTCCGGTCTCCGGGGGGAAAGCAATTAAATTGATGATTGGTTCGATGTGATTAGTACCATTTCTCTATTTCCTCTAAGGTCATCGGCTTGATTTCCTTCCAAAGCACACATGACACCACTGATGAAAGGCTACGGACTGACTCCTGTGTGGCCGGGTTCTCTCAGATATGCTACTTGTGACCTGTCAAACACTTCAGGAAGTGGATTTACTCCAGTTGTGCTAACCAGAGATTCTATGGTTCTCAAATGCGCTAAGGCATTTGTCCCACATAGTCGCCATTTGTTATGCCCTGCATCCCCGTCCCTACATTTTGTGTGCAAAATGTTGGGTCCCCCCTTTTTTTTTATCTGCTTTGCTTTTTGTTCTGGCCTTGCCTTTTCTTTCTTTCCCTTCTCGCTTGCTTCCTTCGGGTTTTTCTTCCCCGGAGTGTGTCGTTTCCTTGGTTTGTTTTTTATCCCTCCGGGATCCCGGATCCTAGAGGTTGTCTTTTGGTGGGAAGTTTGATTCCGGACTCCGGGATTGTTTGTGATGATGTTCCTAAGTTCTAGGAATATCATCGTAAGGAATCCCCGGGCCCGGAGTCTGGATGTTTTGGCTAGCCTAAAATTTCCAGAGTGCGGAGGATTACTTTTTACCACGGGTATAAATAGACTTGCCTGTCATTATCACACTTACCACGTTTAAAATATTTGAAGCACTTAGAGAGAAATAGAGTGATTTCCAAAGCAATTAGCAGAGCAGTTACAGAGAGGTTTGCGATAATCAAAATTTAACACCTTCTACTGTTCTCAGACGTACGCTAGTGCTCCGTGGTGGTGATCTTGACAGCTTGACAATTCGAGGGTGTTGCAGAGTTCTCCTGGTAATCTTTCCTTCCTCCGCCTTCTGCGTTTTCAGGTTGGTTTCTCTGCTTCCCTCCTTTTCTCTTTGCTTTTTTGTTTCCTGGTTTTCTGTGTTTTTTTCTCGTCTTTGTTTTCGGTTGCTTCATTTTCGGTTGGCTTGTTTCTGTTTCCGTTTGCTTTGTTTCTCTGTTCTTCTAGTTTTGCCACTTGCTGGTGGCTCGGCTCTGCCAGAAGGTTGTCCACCTTCTGTGCAGGTGTAGATAATTTGTAAATATTCTGTAAATGCATGTAAATAGTTTGTAAATATTTTGTGAATAGCCTGTAGATAGCATGTATGCGATGTAAATAGCTGTATATTTTGGTTTCAGCTTTGTCTGGTTTTCCCCGCGGGAGTCGTCCACATGTATATTCATGTATATATATATATTTTTGTAGGTAACCCTTGTATATATCCTTCCATTCTGTGTATCTACCCTTTGACTTCTCTGTATATCCTTTCGGGTGGCTCGACGAGCTGGTCGAGTCACCTTTGCTGTTGGTTTTTCGCTTCAAGTTCGCTTCGAGGCAGAAAACCACCTGTTTGAAACTTGGCTCTTGGCTGGTTTCAAACAGGCAATTTTCTCTCTCCTCCATCAAGGTTGTCAGAGCCTCATTTATTTCCCATGCGCGTAATTACTTCTGGCCAAGTGGCTTTCCTTTTTCGCGCGTTCGAGCAGTCAACTCCGCCGCCAGTGCCATCCCATCCATTCAATGCTAGCGCATGTGGCACCCACGTGGACCTACTTCCACATTCTTCTTTACTAACGGTCATTTCTCCAGGCTCCGGGCTCCCTTTTTGTCATCCATCCCATGTCTCTGTCAAGAGTGACAAATTTTCCCAGACCCGGAGATGTAATGAAAATGCTAAGTTTATGTTTTTCTTTTCGGATACTTACGCAAAAAAACTAACTTTTCAGGAAAAGCAAACGGCGTGGTGGTAAGATCTCCGGACCCCAGAGTTACTATTTTATTCTGATAAATATGTTCTGACGGTCGCTTTGTCTCGTAGGTCCGGACTTCACTTTACAACCATGTCTGAAGCATCCGCATCATCTCCTCCTGGAAGTCTGGAGTTGCCATCCACAACCGAGACCAGGGCAGCGGCAAAGTCTAAGATAGAGAAGGCCCTGGCAAAGCTGCCCCTCACTATGAAGTATATGCAGGGTGAGGAGATTGTGGGCTCGAAGATTGAGTCCAAGATAAAGTTGATGACCGACGCCAGCGTCGGGACTTGGGCAGAAATGCAGGCTCTAGTAAAGATAATGCATATACAACGACAGGCTGGAGATACACTTGCTACTAACATCGGAGGTTCCAGAATTCTTCGAGCAACTTGCTTCCCATACTCTGTGCAGTCTCCAGAGCTTGTTCTTACTCTGGCGGTCCACTATAACTCCTCTGTCCGGGCCGTCATGTTAGTGCCAGCAGAACCATCAGGATTCCCCACTCCACTGGTGTCTCTGGACCCAGCCACTTTCCAAATCGGCCTGGGCATCCTGCAATTTGATCAAGCTACAGTGGTTGCAAGGTCAGATTCCTTGAAACAATTCACCAAGCTGGAGGAGGCCTCTCGGTTGTACATAAACACAAACTGGCTCAAAGTCCCGAAGAGGGACCCCAAAAGAATGAAGATTGACATTCCTCGCTCTAAATTCAAAGAGAGCATCCAGATGGGGATGATTGCATTGGCATGGGTATTTGGACAACCCTCCACCCAAAAATTTGCAAAATGGATGTACTATTTCTTGTTCGCCATGTCCACTAAGGGACAATTCTTCGACTGTGCTACTATTATTTCCAACCATGTCGACTCCCAGTTCCGGTAGCTGAACAACGATAAGAAGTTCTACATGACTTCTTATATTTTCTGGGCCTTGGTTCATTAGAGGCCCCGCTCCAATGGCCTACTCACAGATGGCATCCTCGGATTTGGTCTGGGATAAAGAGTACTGTGGGACCATTTTTCATAGATTCAATGGGAGGCCAGCTTCCCCAGTTACTGTCGGGTAAACGATTATTTTGTTTACTATCATCTGCTGACGCCCACCTGGGATGCCTGATATCACCTATCTACTGAGGTGATAAAATTGGTAAGTAGTTATGGGCACTACTACATTCAATTCCAGCAGCATACCTACATTAGGGTCGCCGGCTTCTCCGGGAAACCCTACTTGTTGCCCAGACACTGTGGGGATAAGATCGTGTTGTTGGAGTATTGCAGACAAATGATGGAGCTACATACCTTCTTGGGCCACAAGAAGGTCACCAATATTTCGTTCCCAATCTCTTGTGGGAACTATACCTACAGTCTGGCCACTGCAAAAGAGGCAGAAAATGAACTTAAAAGTTACAACTTGCAGGAGTTTTATCTGGCGTGGAAAAACTTTGATCCGCATGGCCGAATCGCAACAGCACTGCCTCAGGCTTTGGAGCCCCACCAAGCACACATGGAAGACTTCTGGGCAGATCGCTAGGATGATATGGATGTGCGCAGCCAGTATTATGACAGAATGATGGCTAGAATGATGTAAGAGATGAAGCTCTGGAGATTCCCGGAGGACTTTTCTGACACCACCCCTACCACAGATCCCCAGTACTGGGAAAAGGGGATTGATAAATTGGCACTGCCCGCAATAAACTGGGCCACCCAAGAAGATCACACAATCGAGGACTTCACTCAGGAAATCTTTGAGCGAAGTCGTACATATTTCAAGTGGGTGTGCCCCGGGAGTGCGCGCCTTGGTCCCCGACCGGCACCAAGAGTAACTTCACCGCTGGTATTAAGATCGACTTTGGGGGCTGGGACATCTTCACCAGCCGGGACTTCTGCACAGGGCGCAGCCAAAGGAAAGGGAATAGCCCTAACCCCCTCCACGCAGCAGACTCCCATACAAGAACAGCTTCAAAAATCCATGGCGGCCTCCCAAAAAATGAGGGAGAAACTATTGACGAAGCTGGCAACTCCCCCGCTCATGTTCAGGCCAGTTCATCCCCCTTCCTCCCTGTCGTTGGTAGCCCTAATGGCCAAGGCGACCGGGGTTGATCCCACAGAGGCAGCAGCAATGGCTGATGTGGGACCGCCTCTAATCACCCGGAGGAAAAGAAAGCATATCACACAGCCAAAGGCAGAACCAGCGCCAAGGGCATCCCTCCCCAAAGAGGTGGAGATCCTCTCTTCCAGTTCCCCGGAACTGGAGAAAGAGGCAGAACAACCAGAGGACCCAGCCAGTCCCCCTCCAGAAGAGTTTGATCTATTTGCAACCGATGAATTCGGGAACTTGCAGGGAGGCGACACACAAGCCGGGACGGAAGTCCCGGAGAAAGAACAAGAGGCTGTGGACCTTCGGGACCTAGAAGAGGAAGTTGTGGAACAAGAAGAGAAGCAAATAGAAGAGAAAAGACCGGAGATTGTCTCTGGGGCTCAGGCAGCAGAAGGTCCAAGAGTGGACCAACAAACACCAAGTGAACCAAAGGCATCCACTGGGGAACCCGGACCCGAAACTTCGGGAACAACCGTAACCCCAGCCGCCGTGTTCCAAGGGCCACTCCCGGAGGTGACCTTCAGGCAGATCATTACAGTGGCCCAAACTATGATTCTTGGCCAGACACCTCCCATACTACCCAAAGAGGTGCCAGTGACAGAAGAGGCCCAGCCAGGGGCAGAAACAGAAGAAATGGGGCAACTTGAAGAGGTAATCCTCGAAGAGGCCGACCAGGGTCCAGATTGACCGATCGACATCCAGGACTAGGCCGAAGATATAGAGATTGAGGATGTCGCCGAAGAGGAAGAGCTGACAAAAAAGGAGGAAGAAGAAGTGCCAGAAGGGAAGGAAATAGAGGGGGTGCATGTTGAAAAGGAGAAACCACCACTGGACACTGGGAGAGTATCTGAGGAATAGACTCTGGTAGGAAGGCCACCTCTCCCACCCCCGTGGCTGGTAGAAAGCAAGAAAAGAAAGGCCCCATCCACTCCAATAGCCCCTATCTCCCTGGCTGAAATTATGGCTTTGGCTCAGGCCCCGCCGAAGGCAAAGAAGGCCCTACAGTTCATACCCTTCGAATTGGGCCCGACGGAGAAACAGTTGCGATAGTAGCAACGCCTCCCCCAGATGCCGATGAAGCGACTGCAGACCCCGCAGACTACAACATCGTAGAGGTACACTTGGGTAAAAGAGGAAAGCAGGGTGAAGTAGACCTGCTAAAAGAAGCGGCAAGGGTAGTGGAGGCCCGATACGAAAAAGAGGCCCAGAGGCTCAAGGCAGAGAAGGAGAAGAGTGCAAAACTTATGGGGTTACTTACAGAGCTGGCCAGACCCATCAGCACCGTCCCTCCATGGGCCTCCACCTCAGAAGAGTTACCGCAGAGCGACATAGATTCCCTGCGAGTAATGAAGAAGAAAGCCCAAGCAGTTGATGAATGGGCCAATTTGCAGATAGGAAACATCCAGCATTTCCTAGTATCCACTCTCCCGGATCTATACACAGCCCAGCAGGTTATTCGCCAGGCAGAAGCACTAATTGAGCAGTGGGAGAGTGATGCTGAGAATTACCAGGCGTGGAAAGCAGAGCTCGAAGAGCTCCTCACTCTTGGAGAAGATATAATTTTCAAATCTGGAATTCTGGGTGAGGAACCACTTGATTTCGTAAGGACTCAGCACTCTAGACTGGACCTCACATTGGAGGTAACCAAACAACTGGTAGAGTCCTTACAGGAAAAGGTGAATAAAGTAAAATATTCTTTTAATTTATGTAAATCTTTTGTAATAAAGGCTTCCAGGATGGATCCCTTCAACGCAGATACCTACACTCCCGAGGAGTCAGTTTTGGGAGGTTTTGATGAAATGGTGAACTCCCGGTATCAATCTCCGGGAGGAATAGATGGGGCCAAAATGGTTAAGTTGACCAAGGAGGTGCTCAGAGGCCATGACGCCGCAAAGATGGCGGATGAATTTAAGAGTAATGTTCCAAAACTGGGGGAACAAGTTGAGATGGGCAGATTCAGAAGTGCCAGTCTGAAGAAAATTGATGAAGACGACATTTTCCGCCTCCTTCAGGCCTTTGGTGATAATAAACAGCCTTGAATTTCTCCGGGGACCGGAGAAATTTAAGCATTTAGTATTCTTTATGGGGACGTAAGTTCCCGGATCCCAGAGTCCCGGATCCAAAAGTTTTGTATTCTTTGAAGTGACCTGCGTCTCGGTCCCCGAGGCCGACCAGTCACTTTCAGAAGCGGTTAATAAAGACTGTCAGAGGGTAGTTGGACACATTAAGAGGCATTGGCTCGGCAGTTGGTTTCTGACAAAATGATCTTCTCAAGGCGCCGCACAAGGGTACTTCTGGCACATTGGAGACAGGGCACCGCATTTCCCATTTATGAGGCATGTAGCCTCGGTCCCCGGGGGACCTACTTTCTTCCTTCTCCTCTCTGGTTCTCTTCTCAAGACCGATTCTTCCAATGTATATTCTTATCTTATTCTTCTGACATGACAGACCTATTCCGTCTCCAGGTCTTTTGTAGGGTGGAGCAGGTAGTACCGGCCCCTAGATATTGTATTTTATTCAAATGCAGTAAGTTAGGGTTAGGGTTAAAGAGTTGTATAAATAGGCAAATCGACCCATTTCTAGCGGTTGACAAAATTGATGATTTTGTTGTCCATAAGAAATAGCAAAGTAACTTCTAGCCTGTTCAGTTGCAGAGCTCAATGCTCTTTTGTTCCATTCTTAGTAGTTAGATGCTCCCTTGGAGCCACCATTGTATCATGCACCAGTGCTTGCTGGATTAAACATTAATGAAGAAGGAAGGATTCATGGCAATGCTGTTGTTATCATCTCTACTTCTGAGTTAATGGTATTTCATGTTTTAACGTTCTGCATGTCCTTTGCTCTGAATGTGTTAAAGTAGATTAACGACCTCTTTATTCCCGCTACTGATAAAATGCTAACTGATGGTTGTGTATTTCTTCGGTATTTAGTATAGTCTTTCAGAGTATTGTTGATGTTCCAGACTTTTCAGCATGACTATAGTTAGATAAATGTTCCTAACCCTGGAGGATCTTTTTCATTTTATTTTCAAAGTGTGGAATACTCCGGGAAACCCTCACCAAATTGAATCTCCGGGAGAAATGAGTTGAAGTAACCAGCTATCCCCCTCGAAAATAGTCACCTCTCCCAACCGAGCACCGCACTGTCGTGACCCGACACCCAGGTGCTTGAAGGCCCGAAGGATTTATTTCCCCCGGACAACCTTTATAGGCGGAGTTGGCCGGTTTCTCCGAAACCTGGTGACAACTTATGACTGTTGGCGGACCCGGTCAGCAAAGCCCCGTCAACACTAATGCCTCGGGGGCTCATCATAGATGGCCTTGCCTATGTAACTCATAGAGACATCGTAGTTTGGGTTTAACTTTAAAACCAGTCTTTTAAAGGATGGTAGAATTGGTTACGCAACCCCTTTCTAT
>MU217870.1:1199553-1209712 GCA_018584345.1 Thuja plicata | reverse complement strand
TGTATCTATCCACGCAAGTCTTCATGTCATCATTCACATAAGTTCATACAGAATTACTACTGTGTATTATATGTTGTCATCAATGACAAACATACAATCAATCAACTACTCTGAATCAAATCTCCAACATTTACTCTACAGAATAAAGTACCATGTTAAATGTTTTATATAAGAAGGGAATGCACATCTATTCAGGCTTACATCCTAGAGTTCACTACTCAAAAACTGAACTGAGAAGTAGCATCAACTCTGCTTGAACAGTTCCATATAAATGCAACAAAATTCTGCTAAACTACCAACCAAACCTCTTATTATTGAACCTTCACACACATAGCATGTACACATATCATATCTAACCATCTCTATATGAAAGCATCATAAAAAATTGATCTTATATATCAAATATCTAAAGTAGTATCTTCATTAGTCGGCCTCCAAAACATAAAGTGTATTGTTTGAAGAGTTGGCCAAATCCTTGATCAAAATGTTGTGCTAACCTCTATAAAATGCATAGAATTCATCTACTATGTTGTCTCTACAAAAATAAACTATCAACCTGATTGGATCATCGATCTGTTAGGATTATTGATCCATCCAATAGCATATTGTCATTGTTCTTCATTGTTCTTTGTATAACCGATACTCAGAATGTCATAACTCAAACATCTCATAATATTATATATTGAGAGCATAGGAAAAGGTAGATTATACCTTACTAAAACTCCTCCTAGGTTCACTGGCCAAAACTAAATTGTATGAGTCTTTACCACACCATATATTGATCTCTATATCTTGTGCCATTTTTTCCATAATTAGCCAAATCTTCATTCTAACCTTCAGTAGCTCCAAAAAATGACAACTGACCATAAGAATATTGTATATTTTTCATCAATTACAACATACAAACCATCCATATTAGTGTCTCTTTCTAACAATCTCCTCCTTTGGCATTGATGGCAAAACTTAGTGAAAAATGTCTAAGTGCCTAAACAAAATGTCAAACTACCAAACTACAAAAAGATATCTCCCTAACCAAAATTTTGTGCTCCTCTTGGGATGAATATCTCATTTTTCACTCCTTATCTCTCCCCCTTTGACATCAATTGAAACGGTCAAAAGAAAAACAAAATTGTTCTACCAAAATCCTATATATCTATGGTATATATAAGTATGCCGGATATACTTACAAAATTTTGAAAATATCTAAGAAAGTGTTTCTCATAGCATAAAATTTGATATCCCAACTCTTGTTCATTATCTCAACTATATAAATATGTCCACAAAGTGTATATGCTAGCTTCTCTGCAGCTACAAGATCTGATGCATCAGGATGGGAATAAGTTGTCTTTAGTTTCTTTAGGCCATTGAACAAGATATCCAACTTTAGTGAGATATTTCTTTAAAGTTCACCATTCCTCCCTTTCATCCTATCATTTTTAGCAATAAGTGTATTGATCTTTTCATTCAAAGATGTAACTTGTATTGCATAACTAGAGGCTGAAGTTGTCAAGGGATCATATGATTCAGACAACTTTCTCAACATATCCTCACTTTCCCTTATGATCTTCTCTATATCAGCAACATACTTTGGATAATCAATACATTCTCTTAAGATGTTTCCACCTTCGATCAGAGCATCCTTCAACTTCTTAATACCAATCCCTAAATATATTTTATCTTATGTAATCGAGGAAATCAACTCATCATATCTTATTTTATCAAACTCATTACTCATCTTAACCAAAGTTGAATCCTCTAGAGAATGAAAATGAGAATAAAAAACATTCAGTTATCCTTCTAACTGACCTCATAGGGGATCATTATGATCTCGATCATATTTTGGCATAATATTTCCTAACACATATGATGTCAGGGCTAAAGATCATTGTCCTTCATGTGAGTTTTCAAAATATATTCTCTTGCCTTGGCCTGAGCCACTGAAGAAAGTCTCATCATTTGCACAAAACTCAAGTTGTCCAACTGAATAGGACCTTGAATAATCATATCATATGTATCATTATCTTCAATAAATTATTCCACTGCCTTTGTAGTGTCTCTTGCCTCGACCTTTACTATATTTTCATCAGAAACTTTCTCCTTCATCACCTCATCAATTTGATTTGTACCCTTATCCTCTTCCTTATCTTTATCATCTACCTTTGTCTTTACTTCATCAATCATTTGAACATCATCTCCAACTTTTTCAAAATTCTCCTTTTCCTCACCAATGATGTAGTTATTTTTAGATAAGGTCATATGAATAAAATTAGTATGTTCTTCATTGTCTATCATGGGTTGCACTGAAAATGTAATAGGAACTTCTGCAATAAACACATCAGGTTCTTCATCTGTCATTTGATAAGTTGTACCCACAGTATCTAAAGATTCAACATGTGTTTCATTCTCATTGTCCTTTGGAGAAACGTCAAGTTTTTTATCTATCAAAATATTTGTAAGCACATTCTCAGTCTCCTCCATTATCTCATCAATGTTTTTGATCATAAGTTTGTTAATTCTTGGCTTTCTTCATAACTCCTTTGCTAGCTCAAGTATTTTTTCAATTCCATCCATAGAAATCACTGAGAAAAGTTGTAGTAAGATCCTTTATCTTATTTCCTTATCCTTTTGTTTTTATTCTTCTTCCTTCCAAAATGTTAAAGATTTCATCTAGAATTTATCCTTTTAATTCAATTGAGGCTCTATTATACTTGTTCAAGTGGAAAATAGTGTTAGAATAGGTAAAACCCTATTCTCCCAAGAACACCTACATGCATAACCCTGTCACATGGAAGAAGAAAAGTACAAAAGCCAAGAAAAACTATGGAGGCTAAAAAGCCAGAGGAGACATCATATGCACAAGAAAACAATATATTAACAATATGTTTCAAGCTGTTACAATGAGATGTGAAAAAACTCCTTGTGAAAAACAAAGAGGTGAATCCTTATAAAAGGAATCACAAAACCCTAAAGGATAATAAGATGCCTAAGTTTAACTTAAGCGTAGAGTATAATAGACTAATAATTAAATTAATTAATTATTAGCTATAATATGACAACTCTAACACCCCCTTAAGTGTAACTTAGGGAGAAGCTAAATAGCTAAAGACTAAAAGATGCATGTAAACAAAATGCATGAAAGGAACTATGGGTCCCGGCAACTAGGCCTGATTAGGTACCCAAGTACAAGAAATAAACTAGATGAAGGAAACTAAGCCTCCAATCTAGGAAAATTCCCAAAGAAAGGAACAAGAAAGAGAAAGAAGCATCTCCGAAGCATGAAGTTGTAAACACTGTCAGAAGTAACTGCTGGAACCCCCACTGAAAAAGTGCATGACCAGGTAGAGAAGACAAAGTCTGAAGAGTTGATCAATCGAACCTGGGAAGCAATAGAACCAATAGGAGAACCCCCCCCATAATGTTGAACAGGGAGAGGGGTGACAGGAACACTGAAATGCAATGTCAGAAACATCTGTAGAAATAAGAATCAGGGACACCAACAGTGCAACAGAAGTACAAGCACAGGATAAAGGGTGGTGTCACTGACACACAGCATGGGATAATGTCATGGAAGGTACACTCACTTGACAAAGGTGGATAAGTACAAAAGGCAAAACATCATAACCCCCCATGGCACTTTATAACTGAGTGCGAGTACAAAACACACACAAGGTGCTCAAAATCCTAGATATGCAAAGCAGGCACTTTATCTTAGTGCATTTACAGAAAATAAAATGCTATAGAAGAGAAGCATACAATGCTCAGAAGACAGAAAGAAGAGTGAGCCAGAAGATCAAAAGAAGAGATCCCAGGACCTGTAGAACCCAAGTAATCCGCCAGAGTGCAAAAGAGAAAAACTTAGAGGAGAGAGAACCTAGAGTAGAATCTAGAAAAAATACCCCTACAACTGAAAATCTCACTGAACCAGCTTTCTGACGATATCTAGTTTGCCAAAAATAGAGTTTGGATGAGCAAGATATGGCTCCTGGAAGGCAGAAAATAGACAATGGACTTTGACAAAAAAAATATCAAAATGGTAGAACCCAAAACCCCAACCTCCATCATTGAAAATTGCTCGGAAAGAGCTTTCTGATAATATATGGAAGTCAGAAAAATACCCCCGTATGCTCCAGATAGAGCGAAAATAGTGAAGGAGGGTCAAAAAGCTCCAAAAAGCTAGGTTTTAAGCCCCTGGGGTTGAAAAAAAATAAGCCCCTGGGTGCATGGCGCACGCAGGGGGCTGGAGCTTAGCTCCCAGTCACGCATGTGACCTATCATTGGGCTAACAGGGGCTACGGGGCATAAAGGTGGCCGGTGGGCGGCGGTCGGGCAGTGCAGCGGCGGCCGGGCTAGGTGACGGAGGCGGTCGGGCAGTCAGCGGTGGTGGCCGGGCGTCGCGGTGGTGGCGGCACGGTGGCTGGAGGGTGGCGCGTGGGCTGGGGGCGGCGCGACGGTGGCACCAGGGTGGCGCGATGGCGGCGCACTCTGGCAGCGCCAAAAATAATTAAAAAAATTGTTTTTTTTATTTTTTTTATTTTCTGCCTCATTTTTTGAGCCGTACGGCCTAGGAGGTCAATTTTTTTCCTCTGGGGTCACTCTGACCAAAACCAGGGAATTTTATAGGTATTTTGACTCTCCCGGGCCTTCTGAACGCAATGGCAGAGTCTATTTTTGCTCAAACGGCTCCAAAAAATGGTGCCTCCTTCAAAGTGACAGAAAATGGTGCCTCCTTCAAAGTGACAGAAAAACCCTAGATAAGATGTGGCTGTCATCTTCGAATCATAGCTTCAAAAACCTTCAAACCAGGAAGCAGTAGTGTGGCTCTGATACCATGTTAAAATAGGTAAAACCCTATTCTCCCAAGAACACCTGCATGCATAACCCTGTCACATGGAAGAAGCAAAGTACAGAAGACAGGAAAAACTATGGAGGCCAAAAAGCCAGAGGAGGCATCATATGCACAAGAAAACAATATATTAACAATATGTTTCAAGCTGTTACAATGAGATGTGAAAAAACTCCTTGTGAAAAATAAAAAGGTGAATCCTTATAAAAGGAATCACGAAACCCTAAAGGATAATAAGATTCCTAAGTTTAACTTAAGCGTAGAGTATAATAGACTAATATTTAAATAAATAAATTATTAGCTATAATATGACAACTCTAACAAATAGCTCATTTTTCAATCAGTTTATTTCCTTCCTCATCATATCTATTGTAATATCTTTTTACTTGAACCAAAATACCATGAAGTTTTATATTCTTAATTGCATCATTTATAGAGTAGTGTGGCTTACCTAAGTTATTTTTAGGATTTTTCTTTGTAGGCTCTTCTTCTGATGTAGGATCTCTAATAATTCTTTTTGCCTTAGCTCCTCTCCTTTTGTCCTCAACTTATTCATGGCATCATCTGAATTAGTAGCTTAATCTTTGTCATCATCCTTTTCTCCTTTGTGATCTCTTTTGGTCTTACCTTTTACTCTCTTTCTTGTAGATATAGAGTTGTCCTCTGATTTGACTGATTTTCTTTCCTTCGATGTTGATATCCTTGGTGTAGACTTCTTTGGCATAGCAGTCTCCTTCTCTGCAAGACTGACTATAATAGCAACTGAACTTCTTGTTTGTCTCCCTCTAGATGATGATGCAAAATATATATATGTAGGAGGGGAATCAACATCAACATCTATCAGACTTACTTCTGCTACCTTCCCTTTCTCTTTCTCTTTCTCTTCAAACTTCTTCCTAGCTTTTTTCATCTTATCTTTAGTAAAACCCATCTTCTCACTATCATCTCAAATTCCTTTCTATTTTTCCTTTCCCTTACGGGCCTATTAACCTCTTCATGTAATTTGAGGTTGTTTTCTACATAAGTACTAAACCTCTTCTCACTCTTATCCATGGGATTCTTCAATATGTCTTATGCATAAGCTTCAAGAAGTGGAGCATCCACCTTATAACCCATAGGCATTTCCCATGATGTCCTAGGTTTCACTTCTTCCATTAAGGATGCATCATTTTTAACCATGAAACATATAGTATTCTCATATTTTTGAACAATCTCAATAGGGATTATGCATCTCAATTGCATTGATTCTTCAAATCTTTTAAAGTAATCCCATGGAGAACATTTCCTAGTCTGACTATCAATCATATTATAAAAATCCCTAATTTGAACAGCAATAGGCTTTTCTTCCTTGTACTTAATATTACAAACTCTAGGAAAGAAATTTATGAAATAGAATAAAATGTATACCAATAAGGATGCATACTTGAAAGTTTTCTTCTTGTCCTTTTTTATCTTTGTCAAATTATCCAAACATTGGTCTCTCAAAGATTCACAAATATCATACTCTACATTCTCCTTCACCATCCTGTAAGCAACATAAATAATAGTGCTAGAGATAGATTTTTTCCTGCTGGAATGAAATACCTTGTATCCAAGGACCATAGATGAGAACTTGACATCGGGTTGAAAAATATTGTTAACAGACATTGTACATTTATCCCATTGAGAAATGTTCAATCCAATGACCACATCTTTTTTGATAGACGTTAGGGCAGGTACCTCACCATTAGCACAAAAACTTGTAACCGCCTTCAGCACTTCCTTAGTGATCTTATATGGTTTTTCAAGCCACATGAACTTATCATGTACATGACTCAGAACATATCAAACCCATTCCAACTTAAAGAATGTTGATAAATCCATGCATTGAAAGAACTTCTTTCCCTCCATAATTTGGTATTCATCCTTAATTACCTAATCCACTGATAGTTCCTTATATTGATGAGCAATTGCATTTCACCCAATTCATCCAAATTGCAATGAATATAAGCCCTAATATCTTCTACACATAATACACTGTAGGGAAATCATGAAAATGCACCATACAGCTCAGGTATCATTTTATAAGGTTTGTTTTGGAGGATGGCCAATTATGACTTGAAAAGATTCACACAAGTGACAATCCTGCAGACATGTTCATGAAGGAAGTCCCTAAGGAGAAGCTAGTTTCTTTCTCATCTTCTATTGGGCTTCTTGACTGATGGTCGTGGAGTTAATACACAACAAAGTCTTTTATCCAATGGGATTTGCACGTACTACATTGTCATCTGGTTTTAGTCTCCAAGTGGGAGATTGTTTGGTGTGGAGCCTGATCAGTCTCCAAGTGGGAGATTGTTGATATTGTGGTGACTGATCATGTAGTGGGTGTTGATACATTGTAAAACCCTAAAATGGTTGATTTTAGAGGTTGCCCTAAAATGCATGTTATAAGTGGCTGAGATGCATAATGCATTGTAATGTTGGTGTACTATTTTGTTGGATAATAAGAAAGGTTGGACGGCTGTGTAGGTGGATGTAGCCTAGGTTTTGGGTGAACCACATTAAATCTGTGTGTTATGTGTGTTTAGTTTTATTCTTCTTTTGTTTCTGCATATAACTGTTTAATTTATATTATTCTAGATCTGTCAAACCCTAACACTTTTAGGTTGTTCCATCTATTTTTCTAATAAGGTATTATTTTGACCAGATCTAAAACTTTCTCCCTTTTCAAATCCAATTCCTAATGTTTCTTATTTTTCCCTTAGGCTTCCTAGTTGTTCATCAAGCTTCGTTGAACCGGATTTGATTTTTTCTTTGAATTCATTTGCAGCAGCAAGTTCACTCTTAATAACTTCATTTACCCTTTCAATTTCATGTTCATTATGTTTGGATTTCTCCAAGATCAATCTGCAATTGTCCAATCTCATAATTTATCTTATGACACTCCTCAT
Organism: Thuja plicata; assembly: GCA_018584345.1. Taxonomy (NCBI): domain Eukaryota; kingdom Viridiplantae; phylum Streptophyta; class Pinopsida; order Cupressales; family Cupressaceae; genus Thuja; species Thuja plicata. The sequence goes on along the minus strand of MU217870.1, from coordinate 1,201,939 downwards.
ATTTGTCCTTCAAAGATTGCTCAAGATTTCTCTTTGCTTTAATCTCCTTAGTCATCTTCATTACGATATCTTACATTTCTTGCTTCAGATTATTTTCATCTTTTGTGATCTACTCACATTCATCTGATTTCTCTTTAAGGCTTGCGAATCATCAGTACTTGTTTTATGCTTCAACTATTCAACAAGATCTTTCCTTTTATCCCTAGATTTGTTCAATTATTCTTTCAAATTCTCAATAAATATTTTAGCATCCTTGGGTCTCTTTTCCAATTCTAGGGTGTGAGCATTTAATTTGTCAAAATCTTCAAGTACAACCAAGAGTTGTCTTTGAACACTGCTAGAAACTGTTAAATTTTTCATTAGAATCTTCCTTCCTCAAGTTGTTAGACTTATTCCAAGGTGCAAAGCTCTGATACCAATTGTTAGGATTGAGGGACACTAAGAGGGGGGTGAATCAGTGTTCCAAAATTAATTACCTTATTTAGCTGATTGCACAACCATAAATCAAATTTAACAAAAATTAAACAAATCATCCACAACATTATGACACCATGATTTTTGTGTGAAAACCCAGTTAAGGAAAAAACCACGGTGGGGATGGAACCCACAAGTATTTACTCTACACAATAAAGTACCTTGTTAAAGGTTTTATATAAGAGGGGAATGCACATGCAATCAGGCTTACAACCTAGAGCTCACTTCTCATATTGAAAAAGAGAGGGATATAACACTTAAAGGCTAACTACCATATAAAATGATTTAACAACAAAAATTGAACTGAGAAGTAGCATCAACTAAGCTTGAACAGTTCCATATAAGTGCAACATAATTATGCTCAGCTGCCAAATGAACTTTTGATTACTGATCCTTCGCACACACAGCATGTATGCATATCATATCTAACCATCACTATATTAAATCATCATAAAATCTCAATCTTATATACCAAATATCTAAAGTAGCATCTTCGGTGGTTGGCCTCCAAAACATAAAGTGTACCATGTGAAGATTCAACCAAATCCTCCATCAAAATATTGTGCTAACCTCTAACAAATACATAGAATTCATCTACCATGTCATCTCTACCAAACTAAACTATCCAAATGATTGGATCATCGATTTTTTAGGATTGTTGATCAATCCAACAATATATTGTCAATGTTCTTCACTGTTCTCAGTATAACCGATACTCAGAATGTCATAACTCCAACATCTGATAATATTAATTGTGCGGATGTAGAATAAGATGGAGTATACCTTACTGAAACTCCTCCTAGGTTTGTTGACCAAAACTCCATTGTACTTGTTTGTATCAAACCATATATCGATCTCTATATCCTATGTCAATTTTTCCATACTTAGCCAAATCTTCATTCCCACCTTTGGTAACTCCAAAACATGAAAAGTGACTATAAGAATCATGTATAGTTGTAATCAATGACAACATAAAAACCATTCATATCCTAGTAACATTTATCTTTTCCCTTGTGCTAAGGGTGTTTTAGTTGTTTTAATTTATTGTGGTGAACGAGCTCTAGTATTGAGCAATGTGTGGACTTGGGGGACTCATTCTCTCCTGGTCAAACTTTGGACAATCACTTTTAGCCATCTTACTAAACCACTCAGTATGTGTTTGATATGATTTCATCTTCCTGAACTTCCCCTTCTTTTTTTAGAGATCTCATCTTTTGAGGTCATTGGTAGCTCTATTGGTTGTTGTATGCACCCTAAAATGGTCGCCTAGACTTTGGGCCCCATTTATCATTTTATCAAATTTCCTGAATCAATGCTTTGGAACATTTTCAATTCAAATCAATTTCCTTGATCAAATTGTAATTAATTCAATTATTTCAATTATTTCAATATTTCCTAAGGTTTGATCATTTTTTTATTTAATTAAAAGATTAATTTCCTTTTAATTAAATAAAATTCCTCTTATTTAATTAAATTCAATTTCCCCCATTTAATTAAATAAAATTCTTCTAATTTATTTAATTGAAAGAAAAAAACCCTCTTTTAATTAAATAAATAAAAATCCCCACTTAAAGCACTTTAATTGTTGAAGAAAGGCAATAAATTAAATGAAAAAGTAAATAAAATCCCTTTTTCTTCACATCTTTCTAAGTGGTGAGATTTTTGCCTCTTAGTCATAGCCTTTGATTTTTGCCTCTTAATCTCAATCATTCACTTTCCTTTAAAAGGAGACCTCTCCTTCTCATTTTCATATTAGAATTTTTAGTATTGTTATGTTGCAGGTTCGGAGAGCAATTTTGGAGGAGCATTTGAGCATTTGAGCTTGGATATTGCAACTTCTCTCTTCTTGTCTCATTCTTCTTGCATTCATGGCTACTCATGTAGATTAGATTCATGTTTATTTTCATATATT
>MU217870.1:1149887-1167668 GCA_018584345.1 Thuja plicata | reverse complement strand
TAATCAACAGGAATGAACTGTCACTTCAATTTATCCACCATCCGATCCCATCTTGTGATTTTCTCCTTTCCTCTTCTATTTCGCTCCAACTGAATCTCCTGCCACCAGATCTTTGCATGACCCTTCAATCGGGCCTTCGCAAATTTAACCCTATCAGGATCCTCAATATCTTCATACTCAAAATATTCTTCTATTTCATTGATCTAGTCGATCAACTCTTTTGGGTTAAGATTTCCCGAAAATGTGGGAACCTCAAGCTTAGGTCTTTTCCCGATCTTGGAAATGGCCCAGAAAAGCCTTTCCTCCTCTTGGTTCAGAATTTTTCCTTCCTGATCAAAATCTCCTACTTCGGCTTCATCCTCACTTTCCTCTCTTACGGCAAGATTCATGCCTCTGCGAATCTCATCCTGCAATGCTTGCACTTGTCTCTGGAGGGCTCTAACCTCAGGTGGCATTTTTGGAGGAATTTTTATACTTATCACTGAAACCCTAACCACAGTCCTAGTGCAAACTGTCTCACAGTCGGCGATCTTTCTACACACTTAGGAACTTCTCACTCTGATACCACTTGATGAAGAGGACTCCCCTTAATAACACAAATACACAATAGAAACAGAGAGAAACAACATAAATTTGCAAGAACAGAAAATTGGCTTCTTATTGGCTCCACAAATGTGGAATTACAAACTTCAGAATTACAATATCAAAAGCCACATGGGCATCCCTTACAATAATCTATAGGACAAAGCCTCCAATAACCACCCCGAACTGCCCTAGAAAACACTACGGGCCTTCCTTAAATAGGCAATTTTCCACCGCCCGAGAAGGTCCCAGAAATCTAGCCATTAAGGCTGACTACCCTTAGCATTTAATTACTTTTCACTTTTATTACAAAAGGGTCGGCTTTAAATATTTACAAAATATGAGATTAGGTAGCCCAACTTCCGGAAGCCATAACTTTTAAACCGTAACTCTGATTGGCTATTATAACCACTTTTCGGAAAGGGGAGATCGCGATCTACAGTGATTGACAAGCAAAGCGCAAGTCAACCGGGGTTCGACCTTGATTCGGAGCTTCTAAGGTCCTGAAAAATTGAGCTCAAAGGTTTCGCACCCTAAAATCTCAATAGTAAATCCTTGATAATTTTGCCAATACAGATGATCTGGCAATGAAATTCAACTTGCATGCTTATATGACTAAGATGAACCTTCACCTGAAAAATTAGAACACTTCGAGTTCAAATGGCCAAATTACTAAAAATAGCAAGTTTCCAAAAATAGCAGCTTTGTACCAAATAGCCCTTATTGAATAGAAAAACACATATTTTTGGGTTATGCAAGATTGCCCTTACACCCAGGATGCTCCTGCATCAAATTTAATATAAAATATTAAATTTTAAGTATTAATTTGTAGGTAAACTTAAAGTAATTAATGTGTTTTGAATAGTATTGGACTTAGATAATATCCTAATTATTTTTTCATTAATTAAGCTAGAAAGAGGCTTCATCTTTGTACCTTTTGCGGAAAAAACTCTTCCTTTAAACTGGTTATTTTTCTTCATTTAGCAAGGCTCTCCTAGTGACATGTGTCTCTCTTTCTAATTTTCCAAATGCTTAAATTTAACATCTTCATACACATTTGCAACTTTCTCTTTCTAATTTTCCAAATGCTCAAATTTAACATCTTCATACACATTTGCAACTTGTATAGCACTTTCAGGTCTTCTAGTTGTCCTTTCCTGATGTTGTGGACACTCATATACTTGATGACCTTCTCCACATTGGAAACGGGTTCATTTGAAGCCTCATCTCCCAAGCCCTCATCTAGATCTTCCTATTCTACTTTTATTCTAACTAATAAAATCCTTTGTGTTCTTATTTTGATCCTCATTTTGGCCACCGTAGGATTTTCCACCAATCTTTCCACCACGAGCTCTTCCTCTTTGATTACTTTCAAACCATTTGTTCAGCTTCTCTTCCACCTTCATGGCAAATTTATAAGTATCTTTTGTGGTAGTCATTGTGACCAAATTGAGCTCCTCTTGGATACTTGGTCTCAACCTATTTATGTAACAAGCTACTTTCTCCTTGGTGACCCCGTAATGTTCTATTGTGATTATGATCTTGTAAAACTCCTCTATATTCTTTAACAATTTTTCTTACTTGTTTCAAACCTTGCATCTTATTCAACAACTCTAATTGTTTCTTTAACTTCTCCTCCATCTGATTCCATCTTTTTATCTTTCCTTTTTCTCTTCTATTTGTACCCTTTCCACCAAATGTTGGGATGACCTTTCAATTTGGTCTTTGTAAATTTGATCCCCATTTGAATCTTCTACATCTTTATTTTTAAAATACTCCCCCATATCATCTATCCAATTAATTAACTCTGCTCATTTATTTAAGAAAAGAGTGTTTAACGAACTTCATTTCTTTGTAATGGTCTTCTTGGAAAGTCACTAAAGAACATTTTGGCTCAAATAGTAATTCCAAGTAGTTTCTTGATTTGGTGCAATCTCTCATCCCACCTAATCTAACAATTTGACTTGTTGTGGAAAACATCTCCTACTTATCAATTGATGAGCTTAAGCGACTTTATAATGAATGATTCATAAGGCACAACACTTGCTAAAGGTTTTGCAAATGGGGTTGCAAGCAAAGTGGGCTTAACCTTGGAGTAAACTTCGTAGTGAAGCATGCTTGAGCTAGAATAGTACTATGATGTGTGACCTCTTGGGAAGTCTTGATGCTTCACTTCTGTGAGCATCACCTAGAGGCAATGAGGCTAAGTGTTCCATTCATTCTCATGAGAGATGGGTCCTTTTGAACCACTACTCATAAAACACAAGTCAATCAGTTTGACTCAAAAACTACACAATTGAGTCCTAATAACAATATCACATTTGACTTGTTAGTAACACTTGTCATATTCCACTTTTGAAATGTCTCTCCCGCTCTCCTCCTGCGCTAGGGCTTCGTCTGCGTCGTTTGTTGCAGGAGGCGGCAAGTCTTTGGTCGGTGACCTGTCTGCTCCCGTGGTTGGGGCCGCTTCTGCTCAGCCTCTACGTGGATCTTCTGGTGGTCGGTCGGGGTTTAAGGCTTCTGCATCTGTTGCAAGGGGCAAAGTGGCCTCTTTTGCAGATGTAGTAGCTTTTGAAGCTGTTGTACATGGTTTGGGGGCTCCGATTGTGGATAGTCTGGTTCTGCCTTCGATGGTGACTCCTGTCCCGGTTAGCCTTCCTATCCGGTTGGAGTTGGGGGTTGAGATTGCCGAAGAAATTGCTCTTTCGATTGATGATTTCTCTGCAAGGGCAGCTATTTTCAGATTTCGTGGCTTATGGCCTTCCCTTCAGGCTCTTCATGCTTGGATTTCTAAGCATTGGGACCCGTTGATTTCTGAATCTGTCTAGATTTTCCCTATGGCTAGGGGTTTTTTCATAGTTAAGTTTGATGTTGCTGATGACAGGAGGGCTATTTTGTGTAGTCGCTTCAGTTGGGAGGGTTGTTACCCTTTGTTGGCCAAACCCTGGCACGAGGGTTTCGACCCTGCATCTGAATCCTTTTCTCATATGCCTCTTTGGGTCAGGCTCCCGAATCTGCCCCTTCACCTGTGGCTGGATTCGATTCTTGAAGCTGTGGGAGATGCCATTGGGGAATTCCAAATGGTGGATTCTAATTCATTAGATATTTTGCATACTACTTACGCTCGCATCCTTGTGGTGGTTGATTCTTCGAAGGGCCGCCCTGAGAAGATCAAACTTGAGACCCCAAAAGGTTCCTGGGTTCAGACTCTAGACTATGAAGGAATTCCTTTCCGTTGTAGGGTCTTCTCCGGGACTGGTCATATTGTTGCACGCTGCCCTGTGGAATTGAGGAAATCAAAGAAAAGACCTTCTTGGTGGTCTGGGGCTTTGGTTAAGCACTACTTTGTCCTTAAAGCCTCTTCTCTTCCAGTTTTCCCCCCGTCTGTGGTTGCTAATGACGTCAGTAGCCCTGCTCCATCTGACCAGGCTATTGATCCGTTGTTGGAGGTGGCGGCAGATGTTGCCCCTCCCTCTGCTGATCGGGTTCCTACGGGCAATATTTTTGATGTGGTTTTGTCGGCTTCTCTGGTTGGGTTTGATGTCGATGCTCTGGCTTGGGAGAAGGAGGCTTCTCTCATGGAGGAAGGTTGGACAAAGGTTAAAGATAAAAATGCAAACATTCCCAATAGTCCTCTGATTGACATCTTAGATCCCATTCTATTGGGCTAAAGGGGTCCTAATTGGTTTTGTTGTTTCTTTCTTAGGTCGCAGAAGTGTACTGTATTATCTATGAGGCCACCCTGGTCATCTCCTTTCGGTTGTTGACCTATTTCGCCTTTGTTCTGTTGTATCTTTTGTTTTGGGCTTCTTTGAAAATATTTTGGTGTATAAAGGGTTTCAAGCACCCTTCAAAACCTGTTTTCCTTAATCAAAAACAATATCACATTTGACTTATTGAGGAAAATATCTCCTACTTATCAATTAAATTATGACTCGCTTTATAATTTCTTCAAGAACTGGCATTGGTTCCTTACCAACATTGTTCTTCCCCTTAAAACAAATATATCTTGTACTCTCCCAAAAATATCCATAGTGCTAAGAATATAAATAGAGTTGTGAATTCAGTAGTAAATATTAGGTTATATTGAGTGCAAAAATATGGTAACTCAAAGCTTATTCAAATGTTCAAATACATGCCTTAAAAGAATTTGCATTTGAAATTATCTATTGCTAATAGATTAAAGTGCCCACTTGTTCAACCAATTCAATGTTCCATTTGTCAATCAGATAAAACTTCAATACATTTATTTTATGTTGTGTTTGATAAAAAGAAACGGTCTATTATTTCCAGAGACTTGTTGCCTATTTTTGGTCATCATTTGAACTGCAAAGAATTATAGATAACATTGAAGGCTAATAGCGTGATTGCTTACCAACTAGAATAAATCAATTCACAAACCAGCCAACTACTAACCAACCAGCACACCATAAATTATATAAAAAAAATATAGCTAAAACAATTTTTTACAATATACTCACCCATATAGTTCATTGTTTTCAACCAACATTCTTATATTCTCTTCTCTTATATTGATATTTGATCTTTTATACATTTGTTTAGTCATAGGCAAAGCTTTTATGAACATTGATTCTTCGCAACTGCTTAGGGGAGAGGGGCCAGTAATTGTACAGGATTCAATAGTTGTACACCCACTTCTAATTATATTGTCAAATCTTGCAACACATTTGAAATAAAGGAGGGGTGAAAAATTATTCAAACTGAAAGAGAAACAAGAACAAACAGAGAAAGGGCATCAAATAGCCCTATCAAGATCAACCAAGTGATCAAATTGATGGGACAAGCCCATCGGAAGTTGAGTCTTATCAACAATGTTCCAATTACACATATGGTCAGAAGCCCACTTCGACAAACAATTAGCAACACTATTCCATTCCCTGGGAATATCAGTGAAAGTAACAGTCTCCAAAGAAGTACACAAATTATGAATCTGGTCCGCAATCAAAGCTAACTTCCAACTAACAACTTCGGAATGTTGCTGATTCAATAGACGTATCACCACTTGAGATTCGGATTCACCGATAAGCCTTCTCCAACCAAGGTCACAAGCATTCTTCACGGCATACAAAATAGCCATGGCCTCCATCAAGTTGTTAGTGTGATGACCTTTATAAATTGAAAACAGAAATTGAACATCCCCCGTACTATCTCTGCCAACACCACCAATACCAGCAAGCCCTGGATTGCCCTTGGAAGACCCATCCGTGTTGATTTTAAGAACACCCTACGGAAGGGCACTCCACTTCCCCACCCTATTTATCTTTCGCAAGGGATGTCTACACATCTTTCTTAGCAGTTTTCCATGTGGGGGGAGAATATTCAGGCGATTATTGAAAATATCCTCCCCTGGTTCCATGGCCTCAGAATTGTCACATTTTGCAAAAACAGTTTCCCCCAAAGAATGGAGAATTTTCCACCATAAGTGAGGAACCTCCAAAAACTCATCCTTAAAGATACGACGGTTCCTCTCCAACCAGATATGCCAAATAATAAAGGATATTGTAAGCCAAATAATCTTGCAACACATTTATAATAGATATTGTAATTAAATAATCTACATCTAAATCAAAAAAAAATCAAAAGTCGGTCAAAATGGACCAATACTTGAACACTTGAGGACCTATAAATGTTATTTTAAAAACACATATAAAATCATTAACGAGTGAAATAAATAACTTTTTGTTCCAAATAAAATTATTATAGCTATCTACTTTAAGTGTGTCATTTAAAAAATAATATGCTCACTTAATAAAATAAGATGCTCACTTACACAAGTATTGTTATCTTAATGAACAAATATTATTCTTATGTGTACAACTATTGGGGTAGCAATGTATATGCATTGGAGTGTTTCACATTAATAATTTGTCTTACCACAAATATAAAAGGTAAACACAATAAATACCTTGTATTTTCCCATGAAATGTGTGAGATTGTCAAAAGATTTTAGTGTCCAATTATTGGTCCATTTATGTTGGGTATAAGTTGCATTTTATATAATAATTTGTTATTTTAATAACAAATAAAAAAATTTTAACTATTGGTCATTTTGTGTTGGATATAAAAGTTAGAGATAACAAACATTTATGATAATTAATAGGTATATGCTATATTTTACAAAAAAATATAATATTCTACTAATATCAAATGATATTTTTTAATTAAACTACTAGAGATTTTTAGATTAAGTTTTGGTCGAATCTTTAAAATGTTATTTTTGACACATTTCCCTAGGTGTGTTATTTTAACAAGTTGCATGATGAGTCATACCTTCAAACCTTAGTTGTAGGTAGTTAAGTGTCCATTTTGCAGTTCTTAAAAAAAATGGTCTTACAATATTGCATGCAACGGCTACATATTGACAAAGTTAGCCCTCACAACTACTAGTCCCTCTCCCCTACAACCATAAGATAGTTTTTGGGATTTCCATTGTTGTATCCATCCCAAGAATAAGGAGAAACATACAATGTATTTATAACCATATAATTTAGAGAATCTCAATGCGTGGTCGACGACTCTAAATCTATCAACCAATATGCATAGGACAAATCCTAAATGGCATGTAGGACAAATCTATCTCATAACCCAAGGAGAAAAACTAAAAATCAATGGAAACTGACTATCATTTTGATTGTCATTGTGAGATTACATGCTAATTAAAAAAAAGAGTGGAATTTATAGGAGCTAGGCTGGACAAAACCAAATTAATCTCATAATCCATTTGGCAACGCATGATATCATGTGTCATAACCCACCGAAAATATCTCTAAGGAACACAGCATATATATATATATATATACACACACAAAACTATGGTAGAGAAAGCATGTGATATGAATAGTACTCCACCGAGTTTCAAGACGAGGGGCAAGGAACAGGGCAATAGGTTTTGAAAACGAGGGGACAAAGGTCCTAAGTTAGGGGATGACGGGGGCATGCTAATATACATTTCCTACTTAAATCTAGTTATGAAAAGATGTATAAAAATACATATTAGTAAAATAGCAAAATATAAGATTTCCATTTTAATTTTAAATAGTTGAATACTAAATAGAATTTGACATGAAATCGTTGAATTGGAGATTTCTATTATTTGAAAATATCATAACGATGGTTATAATGAGTAGTGTGATATTAAAATAAGTATAGAATGTCAAAATGTAGTAAAAGGAAGACTCTACTCATCCCCAAACTCCTCATCATTGAAACTACTAGACTCATCGCCATCAAGATCCACCAAATTAACACCAACCAACCCTACATCTAAAGTCATAGCATCCTCATCAATATGTGATGGCTCCTCTGGCTCTACATCCCATCATGTTGTTGGACTCCCTTTGTGCAAAAATGTCTTGCGATCAATGAGACACAAAGCACTATATATAGCCACAAGAATCTCTACTCTCTGTTAAGCTTATTCCTCTTAAGAGAGTGGATGAAGCTATAGGTAGACCATTTCCTCTCAACAACTCAAGAACTAGAAACCTCGAGATACCGAATGAATGGTTGGATTGGTAGTCTTTGGTTTTTTCTATGACATTTCCACCACAAAATTGGGTCCTTCTATGCCATAGTTCCTATATTCATTTTAGCCACATCAAAATAACCCCCTAAGTGGCAAATTTGGTCAACTCGAAATACCAAATGTGAGAAAGAGAGGATTTGAGGGGGTTTTGTAAGGCATATAGGGCATGGATGGGGCCCATTGCAAGTTAGGGTTCGTCCCCAAAAAAAATTAAAATTTTAAAATATAAATAAAAAAACACCTATGAGGCATCTAGGGATGAAAGACATTCCTGTCCCTAAGATGCTCGAGGGACGCCTGTCCCTATGATCCTTGAGGGGCGCCTGGGAGAATGCATCATGTTTCACTGGATATAAACCCCCTAGTTAGCCTACTTCAAAATGACTTAGTTTTTCATACGGTCAAAGCCTTGCACTAGTGTCTTGCGTTAATTTTCTGCTGACAAATAATCTCACACGTATATAAGTACTCACCTTAGTCCTTGAGAGAATATAGGATGCCAATCAATCAATCAATAATTGGAACATCAGTCTTAAGGGTGAAAAAAATACCAGATCACCGCCTAAAATTCGAAGTGGATGGCATTTAACAATTTGGTCTTAAACCCCTTCATTTTTTGGCAACTTGACAGCAATTGCACTCCTATACAACAAATATACAGAGATTATTTGAACCTCCAGATATTTACTCGTGCAATTGAGTTACACACTATATGTCTTCTATCCTTTCTATCCTTTCAAAACTTCAGCTGATTGGTAAGCTCGGTGTTGTACTCGAGAATATCGCATGCAGATTAATTAATCAGTCATGTGGAAGACCTTAGGAATTTGATCTTGGCCACCATCATTTCTCAAGATCATAGCAATTACAACCTATCCCTGCTATACCACAGCAACAACAAATATTCCTGAATTGATTTTTAAATTCCTATTACATTCTTGTCTCACATTCATAATGATTGGATCATAATGGTTGGATCACATCATTTTTATACATTGACCAATAGTCTTGGTGTTGACCTCATAATACCATCACAGAAACAATGCCATTAAAACCTTCTTGCACTGTCAAGCTGCACGTGTTATATGGCTCACCTTGTAGCCTTTGCTCATGCATCAATAATGTCTTGCCCGTGCCGAAGCCAGTCGATTCTGAATGGTTGTTTAGTGCCCCTTACATTAAATAGCAAAGTTGTTTTAATTGTATACTATATTAATTTAATCATCTAAAACATTGAGTTTTGTGAGGTATCTCTTCAATACTTCATAAAGTGATATCGAAGCATCTGGACCCTCCCTCACTGATGACCACATTTGCCTAGATTGAAAATTACATTATTATAGATTCTTTAAAGCATAATCACTCAAATGGTTAGTGCAAGCTTCTTGTGTGAAGTTAAAACAAGAGTGTGCATGCTGTATGTCATACATATTTAATTAATCTAAATATCTAATGTTTACTCATGGGCTCCTTGAGTTGAAATTCTTCAATTTCCATTTGCATAAAGTAGAAATTGGGGGCAGCAATTGAAGCTTTTGTAATTGCATTGAATATGTAACAGGAATGGGGTGTATTACCCAGGCATTGTAAATATTACAACAATAGTTGAAGCATGCTGTGATATTTCAAACAATGTTAGTTGCAGCTTCAACTAATCAACAATTCTCCACTCGCACGTACAATAAATGCCGCCTTAGCCTTAATTAAATTTTTCCATCACCAAAAATATACAAAACAAGGCGTGGCAAATAAGACTGGAATAGATCGAAACTCAATTGACCTGTCAAACCATATTCAATTTGGTCTGCTGTCATGCAGATTCATCCACCATTCCATGCTATTCTTGCAAACAATGCAGTGTTACTCTTTGCCATGCTACAGTTGCCCTCACATTTAAATATTCATTGCTGAAAAAATCAGCCAGACAGACTATGGTATATTCACACTTCATGAAGAGCTGCACTCAATTCTTGGGAAGATTTAGCAATAGGTCCACCTTTCCTGTAGCATAACAGCATGGTAAACAAAAATATGAGAATTCGAAATAAGAGATTATAAAAATTTACTTCTTGATTTCAAACTACAATCTGCCAACATTATTTTAAACAACAATGGATTGTGCGACTTGCCTGCTCAAAGGACCAAGAATCTGCTTGACCTTTTCCAGCTCAATGGAACATAGTTTACAGCGTTCAAGCCTATCAAGATTTCAACTACCAAGGTTAAAAACGCTAAAATTAGCAGGACAACCAACTTACACAACTAAGAGAATGCTAACTACACCTTTGCTCTGCTTGAATATCAACTCCTATTGTTGGAGATGCCACAATTGTTGCTCGAATAACATGACCAAAGGTCTTCACTAGCATTACCAGAGCTTCCAGGGCTACACTAAGGTGTCTACATTTAATAATAAAAAAGTAAGATAAAAAGGTAGCATGATCTTCCCAAACATAGAAGCTTTTTAAACAGTTTTCCTAAAATTCAACAACAGCTTCAAACAAACAGCACAATCTTTCTGAAACCAAAATTAGCACATACAAAAAGAATAATCCTTCTAAAATCATCTGATAATTATAAGGCTAGTAAAATATTGGATTGGGAAACGCAATGCATTCAGTTTCAAAATTTGTACACAGCATCATCTTATTATATAATGAATCGTATAACAAAGTACCTGTCAATCTCACTTTCAAGCAATCGAATTAGTAATGGAAGCAGGACTGTGCAAATATCAAGAGTGAAGACATCACTTCTTTCAATCAGTACACTAATTACATCAGTAAGGACCTGCATAAATTTCATCATTAGAAACAAGCACTAGGAAATTCAAACAGATCCTTTAGCAACAAGTCCAGTATGTACATATACATTCAATGAGTCCACAAAACATAAGATGATGCTAGTGAAGACAAGCATAAATAGTTGAAGTAAAAATATAAACAAAGATATCATTACAGAATTTCAAGAACTGAGCATTACAGCGACAAGAACCATGAACAGAATACTTACAGAATCGTCCCCCATCTTCCCCAGTGCCCCTATAGCACCTTTCAGGTCATTCCTTCGCCAAAAACGTAGTATTACCTGTCAGAAAAAGGGTCAACCACATCACATGACATCTGAAAATATACCAGCTTAAAATATTGGGGGGGCATAACTGGCATGGCATTGTATGGCACACTTCATATATTACGCCATGAAATTCATGGAAAGCCAAACTACCAAGACATTGAGGTCAGATATAATTATGTATAATATCTAGCTGTTGTTTATTTCTGGATTTGACTGTGTAGATATTTTAAGTCCAAGGTTTCGGATCAAACTCTATGATCCATCATCATTTCTCTTTTTTCATGCTTTCTTTCCCTGATGATGGATAATAGAGTTTGATCCAAAAATTTGGACTTCAAAACATCTACAGAGTCAAATCCAGAAATAAACAACAGCTAGATCATTAAGAACTGCAGAAACTTCATGCTTCTAAATATAATGTCATTTACCATCCTTATAATGCACTTCTTCTAAAAGACTAAATCTGTAAGCTTAAGTTCCAAGGTAACCCACAACATAGAGTAAATATTTATTACATAAAAGAATCTTCAATTGATGAATAGAAAATACTCCATACATGATAAATGCAAGCCTAAATTGTGCAGAGAAAAATGGGAAACAACAAAATTAAAATACCAAGGTGGTCAAAATAAAGGATTGACCCTTAGGCATATAACCAATTTTAGAGAAAATGTTGAAAATAAAAAACGACAAAAAAAAATCAGTTAATTGGTATAAACGTCAATTGATGCGATGTTTTGTGAAGCAATTTAAAAATAAATAAATAAATAAGAGATCTCATTTTTACTCTTCTGGCTCTCCTTTATATGTATTTATAATTTATTCACTGATTATAATTTCAGAGAGAGAGGGGGGAGGGGGGATTTTGAGAGCAGTTATGTAGTGAAGAAATTACTTATTTTGATAAATTTTGCCCTACCTTTCCCTGCCAACAATAAGAAAGCATCCTTTGATTTATTTATCTGTTCTGGTCTTTGTAGGGGGTGGAGCCCTTTCAAAATCCCTCTTTCCAGTCCATGGTTCCAATCAAAAGCATTTACCCATAGTCAAGAAACAGAATTGCTTTTACAAAAGGCATTAACCTTTGGAGAGGTTGCTGGGCACCTAAGATTAAAAAAAAAAGGTAGTCACACCCAAACCATGAGTGAGAAGACAGCATAAAATCATGTTATCATTACTTTTGACAGCAGCACAACCTGGTGCTTCTTTTGAAGTGCAGTGATACGACTGGATAAAATCATTAAAAAGAATAAAATGATATTCGAAAAAGGCTGTACTAATCTCTCGGAATATCTGACATTTGTCTTGTAACATTGTTCCTTGGAGAATTCCTCCAACATGGATTAGAAAGCCCTGGTGTCACTTTAAAAAGTACTCTGATAGTAATGATACAGCAAGACTTACAACTGTACCAGAACAAAAATTATACCATAAACTTTCCCAAGTCTTGATTTTACTGTCTGGAATATTTTTAATATATTCCAACTTCTGGCACAGAGAAT
Source organism: Thuja plicata (assembly GCA_018584345.1). Lineage (NCBI taxonomy): Eukaryota > Viridiplantae > Streptophyta > Pinopsida > Cupressales > Cupressaceae > Thuja > Thuja plicata. The sequence goes on along the minus strand of MU217870.1, from coordinate 1,154,963 downwards.
ATGTTTCAAAGATAATAAGGGCCCATTTGTCAAGCCCCTGCCAAGATAGATATCAGTCTATATCACAGTCAGATAGCTGCCCTTAGACTTAGGCAATGGAATCAAACAGTAAACTGTAATTCTATTAAGGATCGATTAATAGATTTAGTCAATGGAATCAAACAGTGATTCTATCAAGGGTTGATTAAATAGACTTAGGCAATGGAATTAAATAACAATTCCATTAAGGATTGAATAAACTGTAATTTAATTAAATAAGATCATTTGGTAGCAATAAAAATTGAGTTGAGAATGACAAGGCATCGATTAATTATGAAACATGTAACTCTTGCAAATGTCAGAAATAATGAAGAGGTGGGACTCCCTAAAACTTGAAGGCCATTTGAGGACATAAATGACATCAAATTCAGAAATTTATTCAAAAATAAATCAGCTCAGAAATTCATCTTCAAGGACAAGAATCAATTCATTCAACAATAAATATATTCAGAAAATCAATTCAAACAGCTCATTTTATAAAGCATTCAAGGATTGACTAGTCAATCCATCAAGAAATAATCAACAATAATCTTGCAAATCGGAAGGATGAAATCCCTTTCGGGTCTATGAGAATTGGATGGATGAAAACCCTTTCATGCTCTTACCGAGTTGGGACAAAAACCCAAATCTTCATTGAGGAGGACCAAAACCCTCCAAAGTGGTCTAAGAATTGGAAGGATGAAAACCCTTTCATGGTCTTTGGCAAGCTAAGGACGAAAAGCCTTGGCATTGTCACTGTTCAGTTAGGGACAAAAACCTCTAATTCAGCAGATTTGCAAGTACTTCCAGAGAATTTGCATTATGATTGAATTTAAGTATTGTGCTATGTTTCATTGATCTAAATATCATCATAAGTTCTTAAATCTTTGATAATAGCTATAATCATTTTGAGTAAATACTGTTGTTTAAGGCAAAAATCATATCCCAAAAGGGGACATTACGCCATTACAAGTTTTTAAAGAGAATAGACGCACTGAAAAGCAGATGCATGTTTTATATCCTACAACACAATGTCTAGCTTGTATAATGTTCCAGTTAAAATACCTGAATTCACCTTGTCGTTTCTTTGATTTTACTGTCAAGAAAATGTGTTCTTGGGAATAAAAAAAACATTTTGGAGGCTGATGATAGTGGGTCATTTGACACTATAGTAATGAGGCATGTCCCTATCACAGGAATTGTGTATTGCCTCATCAAAAGGACTTCTGTATTTGGAGGTTACCCAATGCCTGAGAAGACCCTGAACAACTACTACCACATCCCCATGATGTCCCAAAAGAAGACTTCATTGGTCAGCTGTTCTTTGTTCTCTGAGGCATCTACTAAAAAGGAGATTCTTGGGAGACATGCAACATCTCCTTTTCAGTGAAGAAGATTTATTTCCAATATCATGCCTGTTTGAGCAGAGGCTTGAGCATCTTACTTGGATATGATGAAGTCTTCGGCTCCCTCCATCGCAACAGTCAAACCCTCGGCTCATTCTTCCGCCAGTTTGTTCCATTCCAATGATAACAAAGGTAACAATTCTAGGAAAATTATTCACTGCACAGATAATACTATTGAATTAAGTTTTGATGCTAATTAAAGAAAAAACTATCCAAAAATGAAGAAAATTTTATTAAGCATGCATTAAATGGAAGATTCAACCGTGTATGGCCGAGTCTTCCAGATCTGCACAAATGGATCTCCAAAGCCTTCATGCCTCTGATGGAAGAAAAGCTAGAAATCTACCCGTGCCAAAGGAACTATTGTGGTCTTTGACAGCAAGACAGACAGAAACACCATCCTAACTTATGCTTGGACTTGGGATCAAAACACATTAATGTTGAAATCCTGGCATCCTCCCTCTAATACGTCTACGTAATCTTTTTTTGTCATGGCTATTTGGGTCCACCTTCCAAATCTAGCCCTCCATTATTGGTCTGAAATGTGCTTTGAAGCAATCGGGAATTCAATTGGTAATTTTGTGACCACAGACCAAGTTACAACAGATTTTATGCATACAACATTTGCACAGATTCTTATTGAGCTTGACATTGCCAAAGATCTTCCTGCTGCAATTGTTCTGAAGACAAATACACAAGCGTGGATTCAACCCTTGGATTATGGAGCTTATTTTCCCACTGTAGAAGATGTTTTAAAACTGGGCATATTGTTGTTGATTGTCCAAACATTAAAATGCATTCTAAGAGAGGCAATGAGTAGAAAAAAGATTCACAATATGCTGAGCCTTTCAGAGATTCTGATTCGAATTTAAAATCTATTCAACAAAATTCTTCAGGCTTTTTGGACAGCACTTTTAAGGGGACCTCTCAAATCAACACTATGAAATCAAAGGTTACTAAATCTTTGGAGCCTTCTGCGTGTTCCAACAAGTCACATATTTCTGGGGTGGAGTGCATTTCTTCTTGTCCTACGAAGGATCTCATCCTCGATGATGGTGCTAACAAGTGGCAAATCAGGGGTAACTTTGTAAGCCCAACAGGGAAGATTGAGAATATCACCGAGTCCCAACCCCAAGCAGAACAGGAATGGATAGAAGTTAGAAGAAAAAATCCTCCACTTCAAAGCACACACATCAAATGACATAAGGTCTTCTCGGAAAGGGAACAGATCAGAAAAGGAATAGTGCATTAAGTCTTGTATTCCCATGTTAATTCCATAATTGGGATTTTGAATTTTAGTTAATACATTCTCAGCAAGCTCGTACTGCAGGTTTCCAAGCAAAAAAAAAATACTGTACAATGTATAATAATACAGGTTTTTAATTTTTAAAATTTGTAATTACTTGCAAGCATTAATCTAACTTGTCGGTCACTGTTCAGGATCGGGTTTAGGTTTGCAGGCTAAGCCAAAATTATTTTGCGGGTTTTGTGTTTGTTTTGGGTTCCTCCATACAAAAACATATAAAATATAAAATATATACATATATGCAGCACTAATTAATTACATAATACATCACTATGCTAATAGCCAAGTAACATAACAAAATAAACCATCATACATATTAATGTTTTAGTTCAAATAACATAGCAAAATGCCAAAATACACCACCATATTAATGCTTAGTTCAAAAATAATAATGTCAACTGTTAACAATACCAGATTCCTCTTGCAAAACTGTAGTGTATTAATTGGTGGTTGATCAATCCTTGATGACAGTTGCTTACACAGTCTGAAGAACCAGGAGAACTTTGTTAAGATTTGACTCAGTGGAGCTCCTGTTCTTTACTGCCAACCAAAAAATGGCATTTGCCTTTTCCAGCAAATTATGCTGCCCATTCTCACTTAGCTGAGAACCTCTATCCCTACAGACCTTTCATCTTTCTGGAAACCAGAATCTTGTAGCCATCGTTGATGGTATATTCCCCAATCAGAATCTTGTAGCCATCTCTGACAGTATATTCTTCACACTAAGGCATCTCAGATAAGATTGCTTTCTTATTCTGATATATGATAGGTCTGGAGTGGTTCCTCTAGCTTTTAAACTGATTCTCTCCATTCTTTTTCAATCTAATTGCTCTGCTTCACCCATTTTCCTACTCCTTTCTCTTTTAGGTAATAACTTACAAAGTTATGAGTTCCAAATACTGGTATCAATTTTCCTCTAGCTTTTAAGCTGTTTCTCTCCATTCTTTTTCAACCTGATTGCTCTGCTTCACCCATTTTCTTAATCCTTTCTCTTTTAGGTAATAACCAGTGTTACCTGGGGACGCGTCCCCGGCCAAAAACCCCCCGTTTCCGGAACGGGGACATTTCCAGGACAGGGGAACGGCTAGGGGACATCCCCACCCTGTCCCCAATTTTCAAAAAATGACAGGGGACGTCCCGGAAACTCAGGGACGTCACCCAAAATTGGGGGGGACGGCTGGGGGTGCCTTGGAAATCCCCGGGACGGATGGGCGTCCTCAATAGGATAGGTTACATCAGCACTTTAAAAAACACATTTTTCTTTTATAAAACCCTTTTTTTTAATTTTAAAGTGGGCCCCTCCTTCCAAGTTTGCCCTATTATGTTTCTTATTGTTTGGTAGTTAATTCCTCCTATTTGGGGTACTCTAATTAGTATTTGGCAACATTACATTAAGAATTGTTAAATTAAGAATGTTGTTACAGTCATGCTACACACTCAAAATCATATAGCAGACTGTTTGTAAGGTTTTGGGACAGTATGAAAACTGCATTAAAGATCTGGAACATGCATCTTTATGTCATTTTGTGGCTATACATCAGTGCTAGGTTGGTTTTGTGTTGGTTTGGGTCCTTTGTAGAAGATTTGGTGAAAAGTAGAGATTGCATCAAGGTGTCATCTTGCTGTAACAGACCTATATCGTGATTGGAACTGTCTAGCAAACTTGTTCGTATTAATATCAGTCCACTTACAATGAACTGGAGGTGTAGTTTTAGGGGAGTAACGGTGTAACCCCAATTTTGATCATTGGAGAATGTGGTCTACAGTGAGAAGAGCATTGGGAGACATATACTTGACCCACTATCTGTAGCAGCCCTTTCTGGAGTCGATGTCAAACCTGCAACACTCAACTCCAACACAGTTTCCAAGGTTTTTCATGTTAGTATTTCATAGGAATGTTTTTTAATGGACTAGCACTAATGTGCAAAGGATTATCTTCCAAAGCAATTGTAACGCTATGCCTATAATGTGTACACCAATAATTTATATCAAACTTAAATGATAGTAGTGTGCTTCAATTTGGAAGGTGGGTTATTGATTTTGTTGCTATTGACAATGAACTCCGAATTATGTTCTTGGGTGTATTTCAATTTTTGAATGTTTTTATTTTAATATTACATGCATATTGACAATCAATTCCAAATTATGAACCTGCAACAGTCAACTCCAACACAGTTTCCAAGGTTTTTCATGTTAGTATTTCATAGGAATGTTTTTTGATGGACTAGCACTAATGTGCAAAGGATTATCTTCCAAAGCAATTGTAACGCTATGCCTATAATGTGTACACCGATAATTTATATCAAACTTAAATGATAGTAGTGTGCTTCAATTTGGAAGGTGGGT